>PVJH01039403.1:0-16435 GCA_004026705.1 Nesogale talazaci | reverse complement strand
GAGGTTAAGAGTTTCAATATCTCCACATCCTCACCAATATTTGTTTTGTGCAGGGTTTATTTTGTTGGTCAGTTTTATCTGAGTCATGGCGGTGAAATGGCATCTCCTTGGGGTGTGGATTTACATCTCTGACTCTGAACACCATTCCAATAGTTTAGTGCCCAATGAAGATCCTCTGTGATGAAATGTCTATCAAAGTTCTTTGTTCAAGATTGGATAACTTGTATATCTGTGATTCATTTGTCAGATTTTTATGTATATTGTGGCTATTAGATTCTTGTCTGATATGTGGCTTTCAAAGATATTCTCCCAATCAGTAACCAGTCTCTCCATTTTTCTGGTAAAGAATTTTGATGAACAAAATGTTTAGTTTTTATGAGGTACCATTTATTTTTATTTTTCTATTTATGCTTTTATTATTTTTTGGGGGGGGCGGGGGGGCATCACTGCTCTCCGGTGGTGGGAGTAGGAGGCCCAGCCTCAGTACTGGAATTGAACCTCCGTCCCAGTGGGCTGCAGTCCCGCGCACTACCACTATGCCACCGGGGCTCAGCCCCACTTTTATTATTATTAATCAATTAATTTATCCATTATTAAATGCTAGCCCTGACAGCATCGCCCCTACTTTGTCTTTGTTTTTCAATGCCAAAATATTTATTGAAATAAACTTTGTTTTTAATAGAGCTCTGTGAGAGTTCCAGAGAGGACATGAAAATAATAAAAGCCAGGATGTTTATCATATGGATAGGCCAAAGGAAATTTTTACAACATTCTGCCAGCATATGGAATCTGAAAATAAATTTGAGCATAATATAAAAAGGGTGCATTTCATTTCTCAGAAGAGTGAAAGTCGATTGTTTAAATCACGAGAGTCTAAACCTTATTTAAATCTTTCTATCATTAAATATCCAAATATTACTACATCTTCGAATGAGCATTAGATATACTTGTTATGCAACAGGACTAAATAAATCTAGTATTCTAAGTACTTCATATTATGTGAAAGTGATGACCTTGGGATATTTCCCTTGCCAATTAAATTAAAAACTTTCTATTGAGATTTCTGTGAAAGTTTACAAAGCAAATTGGTTTTGTGACATGGGTTATGATTCTCACACTCTTTCCATGTCCTCCCAGTTGCTTCCATTGCCCCTTCTTCCCTGTTCCTCTCGATCTGTTCAGCTTTATTGCCTTTTTATCTTGAATGGTAAACTGTTCTGGGGGTAATGTCCCTGGTGACATTGCCTCGCTTACAGACCTGGCTGTCTACCATGTAACTGAAAGCTGGTCATGAGGTGAGTTCTGTTCTAACTTCAAAGGGCCATGGTTTCAGAGATTCCACCAGTATCTCTCAGACCAATAAACCAGGTCCTTTTTTTCTTCTTTTCCCAATTATTTTTGAGTTGTGTCTGACCTCGGTCTTTCATTCAAACCAGGACCTTCTATTGTGATCCTTTCCAGAGCATTTGGTCACGGTCGCTCAGCACCACCTTGTGGAAGCCGAGATTCACAGACTCCATAGTCTGTGGGACGCATGGCTTCCTAGCACCTTTGAGTTTCTTCACTCTCTGTGTTCATGGACAGACCCATCGTTTTACCTCAAATGGGGGCTCACACCCTGTTAATACTTCTGGAATCAATCCCACTTGGCCAAGGTGCAAGACTCTTTTAATATCCTGTTGGATTCTGTTTGTAATATTTTTCTGAGGACTTTCACATCTATATTGATATTGGCCCATAATTGTCTTTTCTTGTATTGTCTTTGGCTGGTTTGGGTGTTGGGCTCATGTTTTCCATAGAGTAAGTCAAAAACGTTCCTTCCGTTTCCACCACGTTCTGTTGGTGGAAAGAGTTTAAGTAGTATTCTTGTCAATTCTTCTCTAGAGGTTTGGTGAAATCCCTCAGGGAGCCCATCGAATGATGGATGGTTTGTTGAAAGATTTTTGATGCCTGATTCTATCTCTTGACTTGCTAAGAATCTGCTGAGACTCCCTATTCCTCTTGAGTCACTGAGGTTGCATGCATGTACAAATGTTTCATTTCCTCTATGTTATGTTGTGCATTTGTTTATAATATTCTGTCAAATTTCTTTCTTTCTCATTGATCAATTGTAATGTGCCCTCCTTTATATTTTGTTTTGGCTATTTCCCTCTTTATCAATCTAGCTTAAGGCATGTCAACTGTACTCATTGTTTCAAATGTTTTATTGCTTCTCTATTACAAGGAAGCAAAGCTTAGTTTGGGAAGCATTTAACCTGTAATGACATCAGTGAAATCCTGGGCACTCGATGAGCTTGAAGGAGCACGTGTTTGGTACCGGAGCTCTAGACCCTTGACTTGGGGACCAAGCAGCTTCGTGTTCTGCTCCCGGTGCCAGACAATGCCAATCAATGACTCTGTTCAAACAAAAGTAAAGAGATTTATTCAAGGTACAAACAATTCAAACTGGGAACAAATCTGATCTCACAGAGTGAAATCAAAGACTCCAAAGCGGTGGCATAACAGAGACCTATTTATGAGGTGAAATCAAGAACAGAAAGTACAACATTTCTGATTAAAAGTTGGAAGCCGGCGATGGAGTTAGTTAAAGTAGGGGCTTTACAGTGACTGATTAAAAACACAAATGTGGTCTACTTGCTGATATCACTAAGCCTTTGTAATTATATTAACAGATTTTCTGAAGACTGTTGGAGGCATTTCTGATCAGGCTCTTGAGTCAAGAGTCTCTCTTAAAAGTATTCTCTCTGTAATCTTAGTTTAACCATAGAGATAAAAAAAAAAGTTTTTTCTCTGCTATGTACTGTAATAAAACAAAACCCCAAACACACTTCATCCAGTTGAATCCAACTCCGGGTGAACACTGTAGAACTGAGGATTTCTGGAGTTGTGAATCCTGACAAGAGCAGGAAGCCTCATCTTCCTCCCACAGAGCAACTGCTGGATTCAAACTCCCCACCTTGTGGTTTGCTGCCCAGTCTGTAGACCACCATGCCACCAAGGATCCTTGTGCACTGTCATAGAGCCCTCCCAAATTCTAGGATCCTTGGCCAAAGCAAACTGGCTGATCAAGAGACTGGTCTCATATTCCTCTTGGTTCCGCCTTTCACTGACAGCTTGCTAATCTTTTACAGAACCAAACCTATCACATGCAATGAACCCTCACTGAGGAAATGTTTTTCTCTCTGAGGTGCAGGTAAACGATGTGCCTCAGTGAGGTGAAGGGTGGTAAGAGAGGAGGGAAAGTCCTTGACTCAAATGGTCATTGAAAGTAGAGGCTATTGTGTAATATATCCTCAGAATACTTTTACAATCTTTTCTCATGCCATGTACTTTGTCATCACCCTGTAATATTTTAGGGTACAAAAGATACCCCATTTTAAATATTATTTATTTGTTTTTAAAATCATTTTATTGTGGGCTTTTACAGCTCTTATTACAATCCATACACCAATTATATATCAATCATATTTGTAAATATGTTGCCATTATCATTTTCAAAGCACTTTTTTCTACTTGAGCCCTTGGTATTGGCTCCTCTTTTTCCCCTCCTTTCCCCACTCTCCCACCCTCATATCTTAAACCATCCACTGTCCCTCCCTTGTTGGTATGGACACAATTATTTGTTTTGGGTCTTCTGATGCCCTTCATGGTCACACAAGTTAGTGTGCTTCTTCCATGTGTGCTTTGTTGCTTCTGAGCAACAAAGTGAGCTAGATGGTCACTTGTTGACCTTCAAGCCTTTAAGACTCCAGACGCTACATCTTTTGATAACTGGGCACCATCAGCTTTCTTCACCATAATTGCTTATGCACACCTTTGTCTTCAGTGATCATATCAGGAAGGTGTGCACATGGTGATATGATTCTTGTTCTTCGATGTCTGATAGCTGCTTCCATTGATACCTTAGTGTGCTTCTCCCGATCATAAATGTCTTTTGCCTCCTCAATTTCCTTTTACTTTCTTCCTGTCCCATTATAATATTAGACTTTCATTTGACTCTCTGTAATTCCTCTCGACTACATTGCACTTAATCAAAGTCCACCAGGTATTCTATGCCCTCCTTGTCATTGATTTTAGATCTCTTGATGTCCCCTCATCCCTGAACTTATTGGCTCCTCCTTCCCTTTCCACTTCTTCCTCCTCTCTCTTGTGCCCCCCAACTGTTGGTCCCATTATTTTCACCTTGGGATTGTTTATCCTGCCTATCTTATATAGATAGACATGGAGGGAGGGAAGAAGGGAGGAAGGAAGAGAGAGAATAATGAAGAGAGAAGGAAAAGGAAGAAAAAACAATGTGGGTAGTGGAAGAATAGGACACTAACCCACCCACAGGAAGAGAGAGACCAGACTTCAAATATAATTTAAAGAGAAAATTTATTAAGTCTTAACAGACATACCATTTGGATGAGGAAGAACACCAGCACAAGGTCAAAATTGTATCCAAGGGTTTGTTAAGATACCAAACTTTCAAGAGGGCCTGGGTGGGCAAAGGAAACCACCACAAAAGAGTGATTAGTGGCCAATCAATACATCACAATTAAAGATGGTATGACAAAAGCAGGCATGGGACCGTGATTTGGGATACATACGTCATTAGCTAGAAGGGCTTACAAGATAGTACTGGGTCTTCCTGCCAAGGCAGTCAGCATGAAACTGATACGGCATGACTTGTGACCATGTGGTCCCCTGTACCATTGCCAGCGTGGCAGCCTCCATCAAGAATACACCTATGCAAGACCCTCAGAGATGACTGCCTTTCCCTGGGTTGGTCTGAGAGGGGTAAAGGCGATTCAAGTTCCAAGACATTCTACCCAAGGGTAGGATTCTCCCCATCCTTGGTTAGTGATCAGAAAGTGTTCAATGAAAACTTACTGTGTGTGAGGAGTCTGCAAACTTGGGACTGCCATTTTCATCCATAGCTTTCTGCAAACCAGGATGCTCAGAATTTAAAATCTAATACAGTAATCATCTAGGAGCCTCTTCCTGGGTGGACATTCTGGAACGATACTCTGAACAATGATGCCCTCTACAAGTATTCAGGCCTCCAAGCCAGCTGTACTGTAGCCAGCTTTAGGAAGGTCCCCGCTTCGCTAAGTTCCATCTGACTGACTGATAGCTAAGCACCAGAGCTTGCGGTACACCCTGTTAGATGGCAGTTTTGCTCAGTATCAGTGAAAAGGCCTTTGCCACTTGTCAGACTTGTGACCTCACTTATTGAAGTTTCCGTGACTCTCCACTCAAATGTCTCTTGAGCTTTCAATAGCTTTTACTCTGCCTTAATAGAGTCTGAAAATTTTACTCTATGACATTCTTTGGCATAGTCAGCAGAATTCAAAGTCATCCCCTCTGATGAAACACAGAAGAGTCAAGGAATTGGAGTCTGAGTTTATATAAAGCCCTTTGAGCTTTTTCCTTTCTTCAGACCCTCAGACCCCAGAATTCCCAAATAGAGATCTATATTTTTTTAGCAAGACCTTTGTGAATTCATTAAAGCTGTTTACTTCCTTCCCTGATTGTTTTCGGTTTTGTGTTGAGTGTTCTTATTTGGTTGAAGTCTCTAAAATTGTTTTAAGTGTGAGAAAATTACTGTCCAGTAGTTACTTTTTCATAGGAAACATCAGAAGTCGTCTCTCTGTTTCTGCCCATTTTGTCTAGATGTTTCATTCAAGTGTTCTTTTCTGAATGAAGTCTGTTATTTCTCTAAAATGAAGGCCATTTTCTGAAGTCTTCCCAAGTTACAAAAAAGCCATAAAAATTCCATCATGGATGTAGTATTGCTTTTTATAAGTCATAAGGGTAATTGCCAGCCATGAAGCAGTCAAAGATTGCTGCCTTAGCATAAACCAGACATGAAATTAACTGAACAAGACCATCAGGTTGTCTGCCTATTACAAGCAAATATCCAAACCACACCCCATCCTGTGATAGAATGTTGTTGGGTTTTAGTGAAGTCTTGGGAGTACAATTGTTCTCTGTCTTACCTTTTGTTTCTGTTTGTTATCCAAATGGTCGTCATCCAAGATTCTTTTCCAGCACTAGTTCTAGTGTTTCATATGCCAAGTTTGCCATCTAGCGTTCACAGTTTAAAAAACTTACCACGTAGCTGTCTTCTGTGCATTTCAGGGCTTCAGCAGGCACTCAGATTCGGTGTACACAGAATTTTGCCTCTGATGCACCCTACAGTTTCCTACATGTACAGGCTGCTTAGGAAGATGAGGTGAATTAACTGCCCACTGGCATGTGGTTATTAAAGTGAACTTGGCTTATGACTTAAATGGAAGTTTCATCACTGAAAATTAAACTCTAAGGGTCTCAAAATTAAACCACCCGAGTCAGATGTCTAATTATTTAAGGAAATATGGATTTTGCTTAAACTCCTAACAACAGTTTATTAACATCAGTAAACACTTTTTAAATAGCTCCCAATTAGAGAAACTATCCAGGCAGCAAAATGAATTTATTTCAAACAGAATAAAAGCTGATAATAAATCAACTTGGAGTTTTCCCTTATTACGTTGTTACTTTGAGCTTATGTCCTAAAACATTATGAGTTGAATATACTTAGAGTAATCACTTTGACAAAATGAATTTATTTTGAACCTGTTCTTCTGTACACATTGGACTGTTTTTAAAAATGCATTGTAAAAGGACAGATTGTTTATTTTGATTAACATAACAAGCCTTTAAAAAGACAAATTATTTTAAATTGCATCTTTAAGGGATGCTATAAAGTTTGCAGAAGGTAAGATTATAAAATGAAACAACTTCCTACTTCTGGATCATATTATTAAATGAAGTTATAATGTTTCTTCAAAGAACATACTCATAGTGATTTAACAATTTAAAAATCCCTTGATGACTGAGCCCCGGCGGCATAATGACTGTGTGAGGGACTGAGGCCCACTGCGTTGGAGGTTTAAATGCAGCAGCAGCTCTCCAGGAGCAAGGTTGGACATTCTACTCCCACCACCAGAGGGCAGTGATGTCCCCCCCAAAATCCCTTGCACAAATTGATTCACCTTAATATTCCCAGGAATTAATGGAAATAAATGTATTCTGGCAAAAACTTTATCTTAACTTAGGAAGCAAAACCTTTCTGAGTAACTTAAGGTAAATATTATATAAAATATTTTTTTAGTATTGTAATACATTTATTTTATTTATTTATTTTAAAGATAAAAAATTAAATTTTATTAAAAATACATTTCCTAGTGAAATAAAAAGAGGTATGTTTTCTATGAGTTTTTTTTTTGTTTGTTTTTTGGTTTTTGGGGCATCACTGCCTCTGGTGGTCATGGGCACTACCCAGTGCTGCTCCTGAGAGCCGCCGCTGGATTTGAACTGCCAAGCCCGTGGGCCACAGTCCCGCACTCAACCACTTACACCACCGGGGCTCAGCAATCTATGAGTTTTTTTTATAGGTTTCATTGATAACATTTTACTATTATGATTCAGCACCAACTTGATCTCATTTTGTTTTGTTTTTGGCATCACTGCCCTCAGGTGGTGGGAATAGGAGGCCCAGCCTTTGCTCCTGTGGAGCTGGAATTGAACCTCCATCCCAGTGTGTCACAGTCCTGCGCATAACCACTACGCAACCGGGGCTCAGTCCTTGATCTCATTTTTTTAAAATAATTTTATTGGGGGCTCTTACAGCTACTACAACATTCAGTACAGCATTTGTATCCAGCACATTTGCACACATGCTGCCACATACATTTCCAAACATTCTCCACTTGAGCCCTTGGTACAAGCTCGCTCCTCTTTAAAAAAAAAAAAAGCCCCTCTTTCCCCTCACCCCCTTTTTTTTAATGAATCATTTTATTGGGGGCCCATACAATTCCCATCACAATCCATATCAACATCAATTGTATGCAGCCCACATTTACACACCCATTGCCATCATCACTCTCAAAACATCCTCCCTCCCTCCAGGCCCCCAATATCAGCTCCCTATATTACCCTTCCTCCCCACTTCCCCTTGAACCCTTAGTAATTTACAAATTGTTATTTTTTCATACTGTACACTGTACAATATGTCCCAACCCTCGCTTTCCTGTTGTCCATGTCCCAGGAGGAGGCTACGTGTAGATCCCTGAAGTTGGTTCTCCCTTTCTATTCCTCCATCCCTCCACCCTCTTGGTATTACCACTCCTGTTACTAGTCTTGATGGATCATCTATCCTAAGTTTCCCATGTTTCCAACTTCACTGTACATCTCCTGGTCTAGCTAGATTTATGTGGTGGAATTGGGGTCATGATAGTAGGTGGGAGGCAGCATGGGAACTAGAGGAAGGTTGCATATTTCATTGCTACTACCCTGTATCTTAACTGGCTTATCTCCTTCTTGTAACCCCTCTGCAAGAGGATGTCACCTCACCTATTGATGGGTTTTGGGTCCCCAATCTGTACTCCCCCTCATTAATAATAATATAATTTTAGCCCATTGATGCCTGACACCAGATCCCTTCACCATCTCATGATCACAGGCTGGTGTACTTCTTCTGTGTGGACTTTATTACTTCTGAGCTGAATGGCTGCTTGTTTACTCAAGCCTTTAAGACCCCAGATGCTATATCTTTTGGTAGCCGGGCACCATCAGCTTTCTTTACCACATTAGCTTATGCACACATTTGTCCTCAGCGATCATTATCAGGAAAGTGAGCGTGGAATGTTATGTTTTTTAGTTCTTGAAGCCTGATATCTTATCCCTTTGACACCTCATGATTCCACAAGCTAGTGTGCTTCTACCATGTGGGCTTTGTTGCTTCTGAGCTAGATGGCTGATTGTTTGCTTTCAAGCCTTTAAGACCCCAGATGCTCCATCTTTTGATAGCCGGGCACCATCAGCTTTCTTCATCACCTTTGCTTATGCGCACATTTGTCTTCAGTGATCATGTCGGAAAGGTGAGCATCTTGGAATGCCAATTTAATAGAACAAAGTGTTCTTGAATTGAGGAGGTACTTGAGTGGAGGTCCAATGTCCATCTGTTTTCCTACTACTAACCCTATAAATATGCACATTAATCTCTCTCCCCATCATCACTTATAAATATATGCCCCTATGTACATACCTGTATTTGAACCTCTATAAATGCCCATTATCCCCCAGTTCCTTCCTCTATTTCCATTTGCTTCCCTCTTGTCCCACTGTCATGCTCAGTCTCCATTTGAGTTTCAATATTTTCTCTCTGTTACATTAGTCTCAATCAATCCCTATTGGCCTTCTCTCACCCACCTTGTCCCTGAATTTTTATCAATTGCTATTCCCTTTTTCCTGCGCTGGTTGACATCACCACTTTTCCCCCTCCTCCCCCTCTTCAATGTCCCCTACCCTGGAACCATCAATCCTGTCATTCTCGCCTCCAACCTCTTTGTCCAGTCTATCTTGTCTAGATAGACCTGCAGAGGTAACAATATGTACAAAAAAGTTCTCCTAAAATGGAGCAACTGAAACAAATGAAACAATGATAACAACAACAAGAAACCCCCTCAATGTACTATACAATATGTAACAGAATAATAAAAATAATAGCAACATAAAAACCTGTATAAAGTTCAAGGTCTGTAGTTGACCTCCTAGAATGACCCATGGTTGAGTCGGATGGGATGCCAATACCCTGGCCCCAAAGTATATCCTTGGCACACCATCTATGACTCTATGCTCTGTTGCACACTCTTAGTGCTTTGCATTGGTGTGGTTGTGTCCGACAGGGTATAATCTTGACCCCACTTCTTCATCCTGGCCCCTATAGGCCTTGGGTCAGCGAGGGAGCCTTATTTCATAGTGGGGCTGGCCATATAGTCCTCTTTGTGCATTAACTGTTCTGAGTGGGAATATTGTCCTGAAGGCTCGGTGGGCCAGGATGCACGTCATTCTCTCTTCCTCCCCTTTCATTTGTTCTCATGTGCTCTGGTCAGGCTTATCTCACTCCCCAAGCTTCAGCTTCAGTGCTGGCCTCCAAGAAACTTCCTCTGGTAGAGAGGTGGCTGCCCCTATAGTTGGGGTTGGGATTGTGTTCTCAGGTGCCTCCACTGGTTCTCCACTCCATGCTCTCATGCTGCATTCACATGCTGGGTCTCCGGTTTAAATTTGGTCCCCCTTTCCCTGTGGAGATATAAACAATACGCTCCCCTTTGATGGTTTAGTGCCCCCTTCCCTTTCTACACAGATGGCAATGTATATAAAATATTTTAAGGAAAAATAATAATTTTATTAATTCCTGAGTAAAAAGAAATCTTAAAGGTTTATTAAAACAGAAAGTTTATTTAATACATCGAAATGTATGTGTCAATAATATTTTCTTAATACCATAAAACACAATATTTTAAAATAGTTTTATTGTTTAAATTATAGTTTTATTTCCTTTAAATTTAACACTCAAATCTAGGCTAATCGCATTACTGAAAAATTCATAGTTTAAATTTTCTCTTTCGTGGATTACATCTGAATTAGTCATACCTTTCTAGTTTGTCCCAATTACATCATTCACTTTTAATAATTGTTAATGTAAGTCAAATTTGTCACAGGAACTTCGAATTGTTTATAACATGACTGACTTGAACACAGCTATGTTAGATTCTACCTAATGAGAATAACCATCCACCCAAGGATTGCTTAATTCTTACTGAACAGCTTTTGCCTCCTCGGCTAGATTGACAAGAAGCCCCATGATCAAATCTTAGGTTAATTTCCTTCATTATTACTGAGTCACATGTAAAACCTAAGCTTGCCTATGCTCATAACCAGAGATGTCATGCTATGACCACATCTACTGAAGTGATCAAAAGCCACACCCTTCCAGAAAGCACGTCAGCTCAACAAACTGAATGGGTTTCAGACTTGAGGTGTGGATTTAAGATAACTCATGATTTTAATATGCTTTAGAAACAGAAGAGGTTTCTGATCTCTTCCAGATCTTAAATTAAACCTGATCCCTTAGTAATTAGCCTCTCTGTGACTCAGAATAGACTCACTGGCTATGAGTTTGGTTTTGAGTTTAGTTTACAATAATTGTGCTAGTCTGGGTAGAGTAGAGAAACAAGTTCATAGACATGCATATGTGTATAAGAAAGAGCTTCATATGAAAGAGCAATTGAACATCGAGAAAACATCCCAACCCTATCTGGATCAAGTCCATGGTCTGATATTAGCCCAGATGTCTGATACCAATCTATAAATTCCACTTCAGACACATGAAACACATGCACTGATGCTGAATGCAGGATGATCCCAGGAGAGTGGGTGGAAAATCTTGTGGATTCCGTGGCAGTGGAAGCATCTCAGCAGTGGCAGGGGTCTCCACTTCCCTCTTCAGCTCCAGGGCTCTAGCATACATAGCTCCATGTGTCTTCCAAACAGGACTGTCTCGCTGGGAGTATGCATGTGTCCCGTCTCCAGTGAGCTATTTACCTCCTCTGTTAGTCTGGATAGACTACAGAAACAAATCCATGGACACATCTATGTGTGTAAGAAAGAGGTTTATAAGGCTGAGGCCTGGTGGCGTAGTGGTTGTGCATGGGACTGCGGCCCACTGGGTTGGAGGTTTAAATCCAGCAGCAGCTCTCCAGAAGCAAGGCTGGGCCTCCTACTCCCATCACCAGGGCAGTGATAGAAAGAAAGAAAGAAAGAAAGAAAGAAAGGAAAGAAAGAAAGAAAGAAAGAAAGAAAGAAAGAAAGAAAGAAAGAAGAAAGAAAGAAAGGAAAGAAAAGAAGAAAGAAAGATTTATATACAAGAGCAATTGAACATTGAGAAAACATCCCAGCCCAGCTCAGATCAAGTCCTTAAGTTCAATATTAGCTCATATGTCTGGTATCAGTCTACAAAGTCCTCTTCAGACATTGCACATGCAATGACACTGTGTTAGTCCGGGTAGACTAGAGGAACAAATTTCATAGACACGCATATAGAAATAAGAAAAAAGTTTATATACAAGAGGAACAGGACATTGAGCCCAGTCCAGTTCAAAGTTATAAGTCCGATATTAACCCATATGCCCCAAATCAGTATATAAAGTCTTCTTCCAACTCATGAAGTCACAGGTCAGTGGGTGCAGAATCCCAGCGCTGGTAGGGGTCTCCACATGGCTCCCCACTTCCAGGGCTCAGGGTCCATCAACAGCAGAAGCAACTCATTGCTGGCAGAGGTCTCCATGTGGCTCCCCTGACCTCAGAGGTCTGGCTCCATCAGGACAAAGCTGTCTGGTCTCTTTGCCAGCTCCTCCAGCTTCTCGGAGGCTGCCATCTTGTCTTTTCCATGATTCATCGTCTCTGAGACTAACTCCCAACAACTGCGGAAGATAGCTTCTCATCTTCACGAGGGAAATATCGCAAGATTTCCCAGAAGTCTCAGGAGAAAGCCATGCCCACATGGAGGCCTCATTGGCTACTCAATGGCTATCTGCAGATTAACAGGCTAGACTCCACCCCTACATTTCAATCATAAAATTAACTTAAGCACATGACTGCCACAGACACTGAATACAGGATGATAACAGGCCACTGGGTAACAGTCTTTGAATTTGGTGTCACTGTAAACATCTCAGTGCTTGCAGGGGTCAGGGCTGCATCAGGATGAGTCCATGTGTCTTGTCAGCTGCTATGTCTCCCAGGGTGTGAACCTTGTGTCTTGTCAGTGTAGCATCTCCAAGGGAATGAGCCAAGGCAAGACAAAGTGTTTCCCACCTCCAAGGAGGAAGTATCAGATTTCCCAGAATTCTCAGGAGATCATGCCCACACAGAGGCCTCATTGGCTATGATCCAACTAACAGGCTAGACTTCACCCCTACACTCTTCACCTTTAAATTGACATGAAGTGATTGACTTACAAGCTTTCATAGGTATATTCATAGGATTATAAAATTAAGCTGTAGGTGTTCACAGAAGTATAGATATTTTTGTTTTGTTCATTTTTAGAATGTTATGTTTAATAAGGGTGGCACATATTGAATTGTATTCATCTTAATTTTATCCTGTTAGGTACATATATGATTCTATCATTGTTTGAAGATTATATATGAATAGTTGTATGACAGTGTCAAATTGACAAGGGGTGATCTGTGGTAGTTATATATTCTGTTGCCAATTTGAGAACTAAGAATGAAGGAGTGGAATTCAGTCAGGTCACAGCTTAATGGTCTCATTTGGAGGTGGTAAGGATAGTTATAAAAGTGTCAATTTTGGGTATCCAATTTCTATGCTGCCCACTTACATCAACCCAGTGCTCTGAGGAGACAATCATATTCTTTGATGTGCAGAATCTTCATTCCAGTTAGAACCCTGTGAAGTCTGCATCCATAAGCAAAGTCAAATCAGGACAAGCCATCTATAAAATCAGCAGCAATATGCACCAGTTTATAGGCTCAAATATCTTATCTTCTTCACATCAGGTTTTGGTAAACTCAGTGTGGTTTGCCTGACTTCATCTCCTCAGGGTGCCCTTGCCTGCCTTGCATTTAGACCGTGAGCCTCATCACAAATTCTCAACAAACAGAGTCCCCTTGTGCTAGGTCAGTGGTTATCAACCTGTAGGTCACAACTCCTTTGGAAGTCAAATGACCCTTTCACAGGAGTCGCCTAAGACCATCAGAAAACACATATTTTCAATGATCTTAGGAATGAAGACATCACTCCTCTATCCAACTCCAGGTAGGTCTACCCACATGCAGATACAAGTACTAGCATGAAGACTGTGACCCATGCTACACCATGCTTCAAGACGAGATTTTATTATTTGTCATTAGAAATAAATATTCCACAATGTATAACTATATATTGTTTTTATGACTAATCACTATGCTTTAACTATGTTCAATTTGTAACAATGAAAATACATTGTAGATATCATATGTTTACTATGATTCATAACAGTAGCAAAATTACAATTATAAAGTAGCAACAAACATGATTTTATGTTTACGGGTTAGCACAACATGAGAAACTGTATTAAAGGGATGCAGCATTAGGAAAGTTGAGAACCACTGTGCTAGGTCATGAATTGTGTACAATCTCTGGCCTAGCCAGATTTGTAAGGTAAAATTGGAGTCATGATAATGGGGGTTGAGGGGCCGGGGGAGTGAAGAAGCATTAAAGAACTAGAAGAAAGCTGTATGTTTAATCAGTGCCATACGGCAGCCTGACGGACCCGTCTCCTTCCCACAACCCTTCTGTAAGAGAATGTCCAGTTGCCTACAGATGGGCTTTGGGTCTCCACTCCACAGCCCATAACCCCCAATTCACAATGACATGATTTTTTGTTCTGGGTCTTTAATACCTGATACCTGAGCCCTTCAATACCTCATGATCACACAGACTGGTGTGCTTCTTTCATGTGGGCATTGCTGCTTCTCAGCTAGATGGCTGCTTGTTTATCGTCAAGTCTTTAAAACCCCAGATGCTATAGTTTATGATAACTGGGCAGCATCAGCTTTCGTCACCATATTTGGTTATGCACCCATTTTGTCTTCAGTGATCATGTTGACCAATCAGATCTGTGACCTGATTGACAGGCTAAACTCCACCCCTTCACTCGTAGTCTGGAATTGATAACAGACTATGTAACTACCACAATAATTACAAATAAAATTCAGGCCCATCAACCCAAAAGAAGTCCCACAGCAGACAAGTTTTAAGAAAACAACCTGGTTCATAGAACAACTCAACAGGCCCCTTCTGAATCACTCTGCAGAACGCCACCCACACTCATTACCACAATCACCCCGCTCATGACCATGAAGAAAAGCAGGCAATGGTTATATAATAAAAAATTAAAATTTATGAAACTGTCAAGCAGTGGCCTCCCAGTGCCAATTTTACTCTGCTTTAATTCAGGCAAACCTTCGTAAAGCTCTGTCTGGGCAATCCCCCCTGCCTTCAGAACCAGTTACCTGTACGGAGCTAAACGACAGAGCTTTACTGGTGGAGCTGCAACGGGCAAAGCTGGGAAAATGCTTGGAGAAATGGCAAAATGACTCCAAAGTCTGAAAAGGAAAGTTTTTTGTATGAGTATACAAATGGGGTTGAGTTACAAACGAGTTACATACACATCACAGGTGAGCTTTTCATAATGTCAGTTCATCTATTTTTGGGAGTGGGGAGGCAAGTTGTCTTCACAAGGTAACTGTGCACAAACATTTTTGCAGCAGACATTCTTGCAATTCCCTTCATAGAACATCCTGATCCTTTTGTTTAGCCATAAACCACAACTTTGTCACCCACCAATCAAAAGCATTCTTTCTGAGGACAAAATATTTTTATCGGAGATGTAAGCAAGCATGAGTCACTAAAGTGCACATACGAAGGAGCTTCAAAAGGTTCCCAGAAAAAATCCATTATCTTTTCATTACATTTCTCCACGAATATTTTGTAAAAGAAAGGGATATTAGGCAAAGAAAGTTTGTATTTAAATCTCTGTTGATCACTTAGTCATGCTAGGGGCCTCGGTGTTAGTGCTTTTCCATAGAAGGCGTTATTTTCTGACTCTATCAGACCAATGTATCTCAAAGTGTGACAAATATAGTGCCCAAAAGCATAGTGTAAAATTTAGCATCCAATCCCCACACTGAATCAAGAACTCTAGACAAGGACTCAGAATGCAGATTTTGAGAAACTTCTGTGTGTGATCTCTATGCATGTTCAAGCTTGAAAGCTGCCTTGCGCAGCCTTGGCCTCTCTACCTGGCCCCACACCTGTTTGTCTAGATTACATGCTTGGCTCTACCCCTATTGATTGAGCTCTGGTCATTCAGAAAAGAGATAGAAATCAGATTTGCTGTTAGGTACTTGGTGTGTTCTTAAATTCTCAGATCGGAAGGTCCAGATAAACATAGTGTTACTCTTGATGAACTCTTCCCTTCAGAAGGCACCCACAAGCATCTTCCTTCAGTTGTACTGCAATGAGCCAAGGAGGAAGGACCTGGGAGCTGGGCGTGGAGTTGGGGCCGGGGGCTGTACTTCACAAGCCCTGTGAAGTACAATTCTAGTCTGACACACATGAGCTATTTTTCTCTCTTACTCCAGATCTATGGGCAGATTAAAACTAGGTTCCAAAGGGCTTCCATTCTCTCCTTCAACGGTAATATCCTTAATCAAACCTGAAGACTGCCTTTAGGCCCAATCAAGTCCAGTGTAGTTTAAACCTCCAAAGGTCTCATTGCCTCAGAAGGCAGTTAACTCGCCTAATAGGAAGCTAGTCCCTGTCGACAAGTCAAGGACTCTCCGTCCAGGGCAGCACTCCGCAATCCAAGCAGGCATGTCTGGAGTGCTTGCTCACTAGCTGGTAGAATTTCATTTAGAATCCCAAGAAGCCTGCCCGCTGGCTTTTGTTGCGTTGATTTTAGAAGTCAGAAGGAGGTGGCTTCCAGAAGCTTACGAACTAGCTGAAGGTGACACACACTGATCAACTTTGAATGTGACCGGTCTGGGCTGTGTCTCTCTGA
>PVJH01039402.1:0-16431 GCA_004026705.1 Nesogale talazaci | reverse complement strand
TTAATTTCTGCAACCACATATATATAGTTCACAACTTCTTCCTCTAATCCTTACCCCAAATAGAGACAATCACCAAGGAATAAATAAAAATCACCTGTAATTTTGCCACATAAATGCACCCTGGGACCATATTTGTACATATCAATATATTTTTCTCCCATATACCCTATCTGTCCAAAATTATCATACCCAACATATTCCTTTGTAGACTAAAAATTTTATTTTCAATGGCACAAGCATTTTTTTCAAATCAAAAGATATTCTTCTACTCCCTGAATTGTACTTTTATCCCATTGGGTAAATCCCTCATAATTTCCCTCATCGCTACCCTGATGTTGGGTATGCTGTTCACAACCTGATTTGGGGTGTGATCCTATTCGTCCTTCAAGTCTCAAATGAAATGCTTTGCCCTTAATCAGCCTTCTTGAATCCCACATAATCTAATGGACATACATCATCAGACTCTCTACATGTCACCTCTAATAGTTTATCACAATTTGCAATTCACCAAATATTTATCTGCATGTGATTAAGGTTTTCTTGACCCACTGAAGTGACACAAAGACAAATTCATGGGAAAGAGCTAATAATCTAAAGTTTATGATAGCAATGGAATTATTTTTAAGGGAAACTTCAACAGACTTGAATGCCCAATTAGCAGTTAAAAAAGTGTATCATTTTCCTACATCCTCAACTACAGGAACTCAGATAGAGTTAGTAGCTTTTTCAATTCCTAGCGTCCTAATTCTGCACACTGAGAAAGCCCATGGAAAAATACGATTTCCGGGAAACACTGAAACTGCCTTTTCTGCTCTAGTTTGACTTTTCTTGAGGAGTTTACCTTTTAGAATTAAAGTAGCCCCATCACCACTACCCACAGTGCCCTGAACTTGCTGCCACTTGGTGTGTCTGAATGGATGCACAGAGAAGCGAAGGGGAAGAATACAGTTTATATCTATGGAGAGAAAGGAATGAGCAACGAAAGCATATTTGATGATGTAGATGACAAATATTTGACAAAACCAGGGATGAATTTAAACAAATGCCAAGTCTCTTTCTCCTACAATGGTTGGAAAAATAGTTTAGCTCTCCTTCTGAGAAGGCTACTCACTCTTCCAATGTCCACAGGTTGAATCTGATGGACAGAACTGTCCCTCTGATTTTTCAGTACTGTAAATATTGACAGTAGTAGGAAACTTCATCTTTTTCCCATTGAGTAGGGAGAACCACTGACCTGTGTTTAGCAGTTCAGTACCTGAGGCAATATTGCTTTAAAAAAAATCCAGCTATGTTGGCCTTATCACTAGCAGAAATTCTTTCCATTAACTGTCCAGTGGCTGTCCATGAATCGTAATGTTCAGTTTTTACCTTCTTTCTGTTTTTTGATTGGTTGGTTGGTTGATTTTTTTTCCAGAAGGGTCTCCGGTGTGATGGCAATAAGCAAGATCAGCAGCAGGGTGGAAGGGAGTGCGGGGAAACAAGAGCTCCCCAGGGAGGAACCAATGACAACCATCACAAAAGGACATTCCATGCGAGGATGAGTCACATAGTGCCTTCCAGAGAGTCTGCTGTGGCCACCAACCTCCCCCAGGTATCGGTGCTAAGCAGGGAATTGACTGCTCTTCTGAACATGTAACAAAATTCTTTGAGTATTATATCAGTGACTTAGGACTTGTGTGTATAGAACTTTACAAATATATCTCTCTGTGAATGAGTGTGCCCTTAACTGTTGAAGGTAAGGAATACTCACACAGCTATTTAAACAGAGTGTTTAAGGGTTGTTTGTTAAACTGGACCTGCACCAGGTTTTCTACGCAAGACTGCACTGGCTATTCTGGGAAGCATAAAACAAACTCTTCAGGGGAAATTTTGAATACATTCACTACAATGAATGTCTCCAAGCCATTGTATCCACAACTGCTAAAATCAAGAGATAAACTCACCCACCAACAACTTTCAAAAAACTTTGAAAGACATTGCGGGGAGGGATGGCATATAGAAAGCAGAGTATGTTTCCATAAGACATGGTATCCATAAGATATACTCTGGAAAAGCTGTCCATAGCAACCAGTCCTGGGAAACTTTACCATGAGTGGTAAAGTTGAGGAGCTGTGAAAAAGAGGAAGACCCTGGATGAGATGGACTGACTCTGTGACAGCAACCAGGGGCTCAGATCTAGCAAATGCCAGGCCAGCCCAGGACGAGGTGATGAACTGTTCTGTTGTGCATCAGGTCGCTTCATGACAGAACTGAATGGAGGGCACCCGAAAACCGAAAGGAGGAATGCAGCAGGGTGGGGAGTGCCCAGTAATAAGACACCTGGTGAGGAAGGTGAGTCAAGTTGGTCTTTATAGATTTGGCATCTCAACAAGTTTAGGAAACGCAAGGCAAGATGAAAATATGTAAAAGAAGAGAAAGAAAATGGTTTAGGAAGTAGGAGATAGTAGGAGACCTTGAGTTTTACCAAGAGTGATGGTTTCTCTGGTGTCAGCATGGAGAATAATGTGGAGTCTCATTGATGCTGGCTTTGCCGGTGTTGGCTATCTTGAGGAGAATGGGGAGTTGAGATAAATGTCACATGGTGTGTATTCTTCAGAGGGACTCTCCACTACCTCTCACACTACCATGTCCACACAAGGCAATTCGCATACAAATCCCCTACTAGGAACAACACTCATTGTCCCTAGTGTTGAATCTGGCTACTCATTGAACAAGTGGAACATACCCATGGGCTCTGCAAGAATAAAGATCTGGCAAGTTCCTCCCTTGGCTATCCTATTGGGAACTTATACTCTGTCACATGGGGTCGTAATGGGACAGAGACAAATCACAGTTTCTGCTTAGTTTTTGAAGTTTGAATTATATATCACCTCCTCATGGACATCTTCCTGACCCATATAATGAAGATTACAAACACTTGTGAAAGCTCACATAGTGCCCAACAGTTCTCAGTATAAAAATACTCTAAATCTGGACACGAAGGGGCCCAAGCAGATTTTTCCCTTCTCTTTACATATAAAACACTCTAACAGCTATTATAGCTACAGTGTATAGAGGCAGTGGCATTAAATTTTCATGAGTGAAAGGGAATAAGAGAAGATCTGTCTAGAATAACTTTTTAAAAAGGAGATACTTTTTTTAAAAGTTTGAGAAGCATTATAATAATAGTCATTATTCATACACAGATTATTACATTGATCTCTATTCTTTTTCTGCCTCTAAATACTACTGTCTTAAAAAAAGCAACTTCCTTTTACTCTTTTTTTTTTTTTTTTTGCATTTTTACCCTGCAGGAGAGTGTATGCCCAACAGTGAGTGTGAGATAAGTGTTTACTGGCTAAATCAGTGACCAATGCAGCCTTAACATGAATGAACTTAGACAAGGAGATTCAAGACCACCAAAGAGAATTGCTACATTAAAGGCAAGAATAACCCTTCATGTTACAGCAAAGACTAGAAAGTTGCTGGCAGCAAGAAGGTCAATGCAGTATCGGATTGAAAACTCAGGGAATCCCACAGATGACACTGTCACCCCAAAAAGATGGAGAGGTCAGGTCCTTCAGAGAGTGTTATTAAGCATGCTGGTCAATTATGATCAACTTTCCCTTCACTAAGATAGAGATGTTGCCTTCACTTAAAGCATGAAGAAAAAAAATACTGAATCAACTCATTCTCCATGCGGGTTAAAAAAGGAAAACAAAGAGCAGGAATCTCATTGCTGTTATTCAGTGCCTGTTGAGTTGGTTTCCATTCATAGCAATTCACTGGTCAAGAGGGCACGACACTGTCCACTCCTGCACCATCCTTGCAATCTTTCACAGCAGCCACTAGAATCAGGTCAATCCATTCAGTAGAGAGTCCTCCTTTGTTTCCACTGACACTTTACTTGTCTGCCTCCAGGAACTGGCCCCTCTTCATAAATGTCCAAAGCACTGTTAACCAAATCACACCATGCTCCCTTCTAAGGAGCATTCTGGCCGTACGTCTGGCCAGACAAAATCCTTTGTTCTCTAATCTAAAACCTTTAATTCCAGGGAAGGCATAGATCTAGATATTAACATAAAGCACTGATATTTTTGTAAGATGACATAGGAAAATATCATCATGACCCGGAAGTAGGCAAAGATTTATTAAACAAGACTTGAGCAATACTGAAATCAAAAGCTGGTGAAACTGGATTACCAGTGGGGCAGACTTGGGCTATAATTGATAAGAACACAAGAAAAGGTACTTGTTAGTAAAAGATACCAGCAGAAGAGTGAACAAGTAATTCACAGAATGGCATAAGGTAAGTGTAAAATCTCTCACCAGGATTTCAAAATCTCTCACCAGGATTGCAAAAGGAGATGAACACAGATAGAAAAACAGTCAAAATACTTGAACTGGTCCTTACTCTTGCATTAATCTGCGGGTCTTTATTACACTGGTGTGATGGTTTTATGGCGTAATGGAGCTGTGCCCTGATGAGGCAGGCACTTTCCTCTAGACATGTTCTATCACAATACATAGGTATGTGAAAAATTATAGTTTCCAAATTCATGTGTTGGGGTGAAATACTCCTCACCAGTAATAACTCCATCCAAGTGGACATGATCTTTTTTTACCCTCTTACTGGAAGGGTAAACCTTTCTCTCTAATGTTTTTTTCTGCATCACACCCTCGGCTGCAAACAATGAGGTGGGTCAGGAGAGATTGTAAAACTTCCTGATTGACAGCATAATATTGGTTGTCAGAAATCCTGATAGCTTACCTAGGTTATTTTAAAAACTATAATTTTTTAGACAATTTAGACTTGTACTATGAGATATTATGACTAAAACCAACCTTGTACAATTCCACACAGCTTTTAATGAATATGAAAGACAAATCCCCTGTTTCATTTGCCTCCTCCTTCTATTAAGTACTGTAGGAATCATATTTCGATCAATACATCTGATCTTTTCAAATTATATTATTTTCTTTTAGAAAGTCAAATAAAAGATGCTTTGAATAGATGGAGCAATTTGATTTCTATTATATTTTTGTGACAAACTCCATTTAAATGCAATTCCTTTACCAATTAAATTATGGATGTTATTCTCTCTTTAATAAAAAGCAAAAATTAAAATCCAAGATTTTATGACTTAGTAATTTAAACATAAAACTTTTTCCATATAAAAGCAAAAGCCTTCTTGCAATCTATTGAGGCTGTCCCAAGGTAATTCTTAAGATAGTTTACATGTTTATGTGTGTCTTCTTTCCTTTCATGGAAAGGATCAGGTACATGATAATCAGAAAACAATCTATTCACGCACTCCATATTTATTCAATACCTACTGTGAGTCAGCCCTATTCTGAGAGATGGGAGTCTAGAGGTGAACAGGGTCATGGTCCTTTTTCAGAGTGCTTACCTTTACAGCTGTGGGCCAACCAGGAAATTCAAAAGAACAGCAGAACAAAACAAAAAAATCAGGAAAATTCTAGATAATAGCCAAAGTCAAGAGAATAATATGATATGTGAGGAAGTGCACACTATCTGGTCATGCACTATCCTCCTTACCACTTGTGTCCGAAGCCGTTGAAGCAACCACTCTGTCGATCCAACCGATTCAGTCCAAGACTCTCCTCTTTTTCACTGCCCCTCTGCTACCTCGAGAATGACTGCCTTTTCCAGGGACTGGCCTCTCCTGGTCACATATCCAAAGTTCTTGCTAAAAGCCTGGGCATCCTAAGGAGCATTCTGGCTGTACTTCTATCCAGACAGATGTGCCTGTTCTTTTGCTCACGATTTCCTGCACCATCATTCATGTGCGTCCGTTCTTCTTCAGTCTTCCTTATTCGATGCCCAACATTCACTACCATAAGAGGTGGTTGAAAATATCAGGGCTTGGGTCAAGCATACCTTAATCGTCAAAGTCATACCATTGCTCTCCAACACTTTAAATAGATATTGTACAGCAAATTTACACAATGCAACCCATTGCTCGATCTCTTGATTACTGTTCCCACAAGCATTGGTTGTGGAGACAAATAAGAAAAAATCTTTGACAAGCTTCATCTTCTCTCCTTCTATCATGATATCACTGACCTTGCATCACAGTTACATAAGCTTGTGTCCACTTGAAGGTATTAAGAGTAAAGATGTGCACAGTGGGGAGCACAACAGAGCAGCAAATGGAGCAGAGCAACCAAGTCCCTGAGGAATCCCCAAAATAGACTTCAGACTCAAAGGGCAGGGCTTGGCACCTCATCAGATGTGGCTGGAAAACATAACAAGGGTTAGCAGACAGACTAGAAACTATGTATAGCTCCCTCTTTTGTTTTTCTTCTTCTTTTTCATGTCTATCTATGAAAGATAAACAACCCAGAGGAGAAAACAATGAGACTGGTAGTCAAGGGGGAGAGGAGAGAGAAGAAGGTATGAAAATTGACTGCAGAGCCAGCAAACCCAGGGACAAGGGAATAACATGTGATCTAAAATTGATGGTGAGGAGGGTGTAGAACATCAGGTGGGGTTTGATCAAGTGCAATGTAGCTGAGAGTTACTGGGAACTAACTGAAGGTCCAACTTGCTAGTGGACCAGAGGAAAGCAAAAGGAAATAGAGGAAAGTACTAGGAAGAAAAATACATTTACGGGGTATGACTATAGAGATGGTGGGTGATGTAAGATGAAAATAATAATAATACATAACTTATCAAGGGTCCATGTTTGTGGGAGCTTGGGGGGAGGGAGGGAACAAAGAGGAGCTGATACCAAAGACACAAGTAGAAAGAAATATTTTGTAAATGATAACGGCAGGACATGTACACATATGCTTGACAATTGGTGTATGGATGGTTATAAGAGCTATAAAAGTCCCAATAAAATAATTTATTAGAAAATAAAACCACCACCACCACCACCCAAAAAAGTGAAGGGGTGGAGTCTAATGTCAAACAGGCTGGTGCTGTTTGCTTGTGAACATAGCTTTCTCATGAAGATTCTGGGAACATGTCTTTCTCTTTCACCTTCTTGTGGAGTACCAGCTCCAGCTCTGCGATGCTTCCACCGGTATTGGCCCCACAAGTCTTGGCACCTTAGCCCTACAATCTTCCTGCATCCTGCATCATGGCATTTGCTGTGTAAAGAGGAATTGATTGACTTCTCTCAGATATTTGGACTAATCTCGGGTTTATATGTTTTATCTGGACTAGTCTGGGATGTTTTCTCAATATACAATTGCTCCGTGGCATAAAGTTCTCTCTTACGTAGATACATGTGTCTCTGGATATGTTTCTCTGGTCAACTCGGCCTCACACACCTTGTGTTGAGGATTTTGGGTTCCTTTACATTAAATTATAATTCATATTGCAAGCTGCAAACCTTGATCTTCTTCAGCAAATGTTTCAAGCCCCCCCTCCACTTTCAGCAAGCAAAGTTGTGTCATCTGCATATCACAGGTTTTTAATAACCCACTTCTAATTCTTTTTCCTATAGTATAGCTTCTCTGATGATCTGCTTACCATACAGATTGAGTAAGTCAGGTAAGAGGATACAATCCTGATATCTTTCCCAAGTTTTCAACCAGATAATGTACCTTTGAACTGTTTCTGACCATGTTTCTGGTTTTAGTATCAGACAATGGTCTGATGTTATTCATAACACTTTTGGTGACTAATTCTTCAGAAGCAGATAACCCATTCCTTCTTTGCAGTCTCTTCTTATTCTGGAATCTCTGCTGAAACTTGCTAGTGACCTATCTTCCAGCAAGCCATCAGAGTATGACAAACTGGCTGACTAATGGTGGGGGAGGATCTGAGAGCAAGCTCACTTAAACCAGTGGAGAACATGTCTGTTGATGAGCACAGTAGTGTGAATGGCAGAGGAAGCAATCATTTGAAGCATGGCAGGAAGATGTCGCTAAAAAAAAAAAAAGACTCCTACCTTGTGATAATCCAAGCTAACTAAGCATGAGGGAGGTAAGCATTAGGGTGAGGGAAGAAGTAAATTCCGATGAATGTTGGAACTAGAAGGGCCATAGGATCTATATTACTTATCTCTTTGCAAATGTTATTTTTTCAGTGAAGGAAACTGGAGCATGGAACAAAGCAAAGATTGAATGATACTTCATCTTTTTATCTCCTATTTTGGGCATCTCTAATCAAAAATCAAAGTCATTGCCACCAAGTCCCATCTGAGTAACTGCAGCCCTGTAGGGCAAAACAGCACTGCACGTATGGGTTTCTGAGAGGTACATCTCTGTGGGTGCAGGTAGCCTCATCTTTCTCACAGGGAGAAGCTGCTGGTTTCAAACTACTGACCTTGAGGCTAGAATCCAACTTGTAACCCAAAGTGCTACCAGGGCTCAAAAAAACCTCGAATATATTGTAATCACAGATGTGTCTGATATTGTATCCAGAACTTTAATTTCATTTCAAGAGCAAATAAAAGGTTTCCTTTGAAGAAACCCCTTTCCTTTTTGGGTTGTTCTCATCTACGCACACTTATACCACGTTGACAAACAGTAAGATCATCTCTGTCATTTTCAATTTTCATCCAGGTATTTTGGTGCCAAATTGCATATTTTGTGATCAGAATAAATTAGTGAATTGTTGGATCCCACATATTCGCCGATAGCAAATTGGGGTTTTGAACAGTTGTTACTTTTCCTCTAAGGCTTTTGATACTGGATTCACATGTTCTGGTGACCAAGAAAAGCCAGGTAGAGCTTTAAACTCTTGCTCCTACAGTAGCAATAGTAGAAGCCACCACTCTCCATCGTCAATGTAAAAGTCCAATTATCTACCCATCACTTATCGCTCTTGAAATGTTTGGCAATCATTGAATTCAGAGTGCATGACCTGCTGCTCTCCTTGAAGATAATCTCACACTGAACATGAGGCAGACCTTGGCCACCTTTAAATTTTATTATTTTTAAACCGTTTCAAAGGGACACAATTTAAGCATCATGCAATTCAATAGTCCAATTTTATCAAGAAGTGTCATGCAATCACTACAATCTTGAGCCTTTCCTTCCTCCTTGTACTTCTCCCCAATCCCCCAGCTATGCCCGAGGAGCCCTTAATCCAATGACTGCTTCTTGCAATCACCCATCCTGGATTTCATGTGCCGAAAAACAGAGAAGACGCGATACACAGAGTTCAAAGAAACTATCAGTGCAAACAAAATAAAAGAGGGGAAAAACCCAATTGGAAAGAAAGCTGAAAATATAAAAGACCGGAACAACCTTCAAATGAATGGCCACCTTGAGATTGTAATCCAAATGCCCCTTTCCATGATCCACCAAGAACAAAGTGGTTGTTGTTCCCGACAAATCCCAGGATGCTCTGCGTCAGCCATGGTGGGGTGGAGAGATTCCATCGCTGGCAGATGGTGCCTAAGGGGTGAAAAACTGACGGCAGCAAAATCTGCTCTTCAGGGCTTCCCTTTTGAACCGCTGGATCAATATGTCGGTCATCTGCCATGTACTAGGAAATGAACGTTCATAAATCTCAGGTAGCCTCATTACCCTTTCAAGCCCTTCCAAAGTGGCCACCACTTAAGTGCTTGCAGGTGAGGGCAGTGAGTATTGGGGAATGGAAGGAGCACGTGTCTCTCCTAATTCCAGACTGAGATAATCTTGTCTCCTCTTGCTCTCTGACAATGGGAGTACACCTCTTCTGACAGGAATAGCAGAAGACAGTGCAACAAATTAATACAAATGAAGTCATTGCTGAGCAACTCCATCTGCTTTAGGAATAAGGCTTGGACAATCATGTGGCCAAGATCCAGATAATTAGGCCTGATTCCAAATGAAGGCACCCAGGTAACTTATAGCTTCATTAACTCTCTTCAAGAAGGCAGACATCCAAAAACTAACCTTAATAGAGGCAGTATATGATCCATTGACAATCTGTTTGATATTAAAAAATGAACTTTGTTTCTGCAACGTTGCATGAACAGTAGGCACATAACATATGCAACTCAGAATACCATGGACCTGGACTTGGGGTCCCATCCCAGGCACTCGCTTTAAATTTGAAAGACAGGGCCCTGCATTTTTGCTGGTGGAATTTAATCAAAAGGCATAAATTATCTACAAACTAAAAAAGGCTCATAAGGTGTCTGCAAGTGTCTTTTCCCCTGTAATCAAAAGGAAGATTATTAGGTAATAACAAATGTTATTCATCTTCATAATGGCTAAATGACAGCCTGTTTAAAAATAACAAATGACTATTCCTCAATGACTATTACAGGGTGAAGATGACCTTCACGTATTTTAAGCAAACAAGTCCTCTTTTCAAAGACTTCAGGAGTTCTTTAATTGATAATGATGAGATGTTTTATCTTTACCAGGGGGACACTAAACCTTTTAAGATGCTGTTTAAATGGAGATAATTTCACGCAGCCTCCTCCGTTGGAAGAGACCCTGAAGATTGGGTTGGTGTGTGTGTGTGTTTTGCATAAATAAGAGATTGGTGAACAACACAGGAAATTAGTTGACTGCATATAGGAATGTTACATGGAAAATGCTGCTTCTTTGTCATTCCTGGGTTTTTCTCCACCATTGAAGAACTGAAAGATTTAGGTCATGGCAATTAATTAATTAATTGATGGATGGATGTTTAAACTGGGTTTCTTAAGAAGATCTTTATGCCCTTTGAAGCACAAGCAGTACCTGAATTGCTATAGTCATTATGGCTTCCAGGGGAAACTCTTGAAGCTTCTTCAGAGTTCTGCCAGTCACACCGGGTCCTTCCCATCATCCTTTGCAGTTTCCACTGCCTGCATCTCCCAGCCAGTCTTTGCAGTGGCATCACGGCATCAGTTGCTCCAATGTGACACAGAAGTTGTGACACTCAGGCAGCCAGTAGGGACTAGATTCTTTATGAGAGGACGCCCGCATAAGCGGAACACCTACAATAACTGCTGTTATGATTGCAATATTGTTAGCCACACATCACTGTCAACCCTCCCACAATCGAGGAGTTTTTTTTCCACGGCTGCCTTTTGAGCTTCCGAGACGACGAATGTGGAAGTGCAAGAGTGTTCTCTCCAAAGATACCCACAGCCTAACCCCTCCAGCCTCTGAGGCTGTGAGGTGACATGGCCCAGACATTGGCTCTGGAGATTAGTCTGGGGAATGTCTGCGGGCCCCATGTAATCACCAGGATGCACCTAAGGCAGAAGCAGGAGGGTCGGAGTCCAAAAAGGAGATGAGGTGAGTGAAACCTAGTTGGAATAAAGACTTTGACAGGTGCGAGAACAACCTATGAGTGCAGTTTCCAGAAACTGGAAGAGGCAAAACAGAAAAAAGCAGGATGCTCTCAGGTTGATATTAGAACCAGTGAAACTGGTTCCAGGCTGGTGGTGGCCTCCAGACCATAAAGATATAGTTATAGATTGAATAGATTTGCCCCCAAATGTGTGCAATGTGTGTTACAATTTTAACTCCTCAACCAGTAAATGAGAAGCTGCTGAGAAATAAGTTTTTCATATGCGGTTAATAAGGCCATACCAGAGTGGGATGGGTCCTAAATCTAACCCCTCTGAGTTCTCAAAAGAACAGAACAGACCCTAAAAGACATAGGGGAGAGCCAGGTGCCAAGGAACTCGAAGGAGCCCCCTGGATACTCACAAAGAAGACCTTCCCCTGAGAGCAAAGCCCTGTGTCTCCTGATCTGAGAGCAAATCATCCTTGTGGGGTGTTTTTGTTACAGAAGTCTGAGTTAACAAGTACAGGTGATCATTTTTTCAGCCACTGAGTCTATGGTCAGTTTCCCGCGCCCCCCCGCCCCACACTGATTTTATTTGGGACTTTTACAGCTCTTATAACATTCCATATATCATTTGTATCAAGCACATTTGTACACATGTTGCCATCTTCATTTCCAAATATTTTCTACTCAAGTCCTTGGTATAAGCTCCTCTTTTTCCCTCCTTTTTTTATAAATCATTTTATTGGGGGCTCATACAACTCTCATCACAATCAATACATACATCAATTGTATGCAGACCACATTTGCACACTTGTTGCCACCATCAGTCTCAAAACATCCTCCCTCCACTTAGGTCCCCAGTATCAGCTCCCCATATTTCCCCTCCCTCCCAATTCCTCCTCCCCTATGAGCCCCTAATCATCTATCAATACCAAATTAGATAAAGGCCTTATTACTAAAATCTACAATATCCTGATAGCTATAAAAATAGCAAAACTAACTGTCCACTGAGGAGGTGGGTAAAGGACCTGAACAAAAGTTTCACAGAGGCAGAAAGTTGAATGGCCAATAAATATATGGGAAAATGTTCCTGATCATATGTCATAAGAGAAATGCAAATCAAAACAACAATGAGATACCACTTAACACCTGCAAAGAACAGCCCAATTCAAAAAATCAGAAAGCAACATGTGTTGGAGAGACTGTGGGGAGATAGGAACTCTTATTCACCACTGGTGGATCTGTAGGTATGTACAGCCAATATGGAAATCAATTTGGCAATATTTAAACATATGGAAATTTCATACAACCCATAAATTACCTTACTGGGCATATACCCAGAAAAGGCAAGCAACAAACCACGACCAGACATCTGTGCTTCAAAGGTCATCACAGCACAGTTCATAATTGCAAGGAGTTGAAAGCAACCCAAATTTCCATCAACTGATGAATGCAATAAAAAGCTGTGGTACATACATACAATGGATTTCTATGCATCACTGAAAAGTAGTGATGAACACATGAAACACATCACTGCATGGGAAGAACTGGAGGAAATTATGCTAAGTGAAGCTAGTCAAGCACAAAAGGACATGAATAACATGAGTCCATTGAAGTAAGCTTAATTAAAAAAATGCAAAGGGGGCAGCATCGGGAAAAAGTTTCTGTATACAGAAATTCCTGGGGGGAGGCTCAGGCAGTACAAAGGGGGTTAGTTTTATCGCACCAAATCCAAAGCCACAGTCATCAAGTCCTTTTCGACTTAAAGGTGACCCTTTAGGACAGAATAGAATTGCTTCCTAGTGTTTCTGAGACTGTAAATCGGTGGTTCTCAACCTTCCTCATGCTATAACCCTTTTATGGTTCCTCATATTGTGGCAACCCCCACCCATAAAATCGTTTTCATGGATAATTCATAACTGTCATTTTGCTACTGTTATCAATTGTGAAGTAAATATCTGATATGCAGGATGTATTTCCATTGTTACAAATAGAACATAATCAAAGCATAGTGATTAATCACAAAAACAATATATACTGTGATTATATACTGTGAAATATTTATTTCTAATGACAAGTCAATGAAATTTTATCTTGAAGGATAGAGGAGTGGTTTCTCCGTGGTTCTTAAGACCATGGGAAATAGGTATTTTCCGGTGGTCTTAGGCAACCCCTGTGAAAGGGTGGTTCAACCCAAAGGAGTCAAGACTCGTAAGTTGAGAACCACTGCCATACATCTTTATGGAGCCTCATTTTTCTCCCAAAGAGCAACTAGTGGGTTCAAGCCGCTTACTTTGCATTTAGTAGCTCAAAAAGTGACCCACTGTGCCAGCAGGGCTCCTCAGGTCAGTTTTGCTGCAGGTATAAACAACGGATGCAGCTGCAGATGCCGTTAGACCAGGCACCTGAAAGGTGGCAAGTGGCAGCTGGCCTTGATGGTGCAGCCAGTGATGTGTTCTTCCCTCTTGGGGATCAAGGTTCACTTTATGCTGCAGATGAGCAAAGGAGTGGCAGAACTCTGGGGAGGAAAGGAGAACTAAGTACAAAGCTAAGCTTGTTTTTTCTTCCTTGCCAACTGCCAAAAACTCTCCCCTAAGTGTTAGAGCCACATAAGCATGCATTCTTAAGAAAGAAGCCGGGAGGTCTCTGGCCAGAGGCAGCGTCTGTGGCCATGGGGTGGGATCCCCCTCAAGGAGACCCTGTCCTTATCATAGCAGAACCGTTCCTGAGGGTTCTCGGTGGCGGAGTTTTGCAGAAGTTGATCACCAGGCCTTTCTTCTGTGACACCACTAACCTAGAGATACACAGTCGAGCACTTTCACCCTTGGCACTGCCTGGCCCAAGTCTCCTCTCCTGAAAACTGACAGAGGATGACAGAAGCTTGTACAAAGTGACTCTGCTCCCTGATAGCAAAAGGGTTCTGTCTGAGTTAGCCTCTCTGACTAGTTATAATCTGTGGATGTGTTCCCTTGTTTCACTTCTCTGGGAGATGAGCTTTCCTTTGTGTTTTATTTGGAGACCATCCTGAATATTTCACCTTGGGCCCCCTTTCCACCAGAGGGAAACTTCAGCTGTGAATCACCAAAGGTTGTTTATCATCAACTTGCCTTTTCTCGGGGACTGTGTGCATGCATTGATTTTGTAACACAGTTATCAAATTATCTCCATAAATCGGCTAATAGCCCAGTAAACCAAGTCACAAACATAAGTACGAGATAATTTTGGCTGCAGAGCAAACAGTGTGCCTCCATTTCCCAAAAGGTATGCGCTATGTCCCAACCACTGTCATGTAAAGCATCTTCCAAGGTCCCTGTCCTGATCTCATCTCTGGGATGCAACTTTCTGCGAGACAATAGACAGGCTTAGAAGGTGAAGAATAACACCCAGGAGGTATACAGATTTGAACAATTGACCACAGGAGATCAAAAGAGGAGTTTTTACCCAGGGAGAAACCTCAGGCAGCCAGGGAAGATAGAACAGAAGACAAGTGGGAAGGGGAAAGCAGCAAAAAAGTGGGGAGGGTGCTGGGACATGGCAGGGATAACAGTCAATGTCATGAAAATACAACACACGTGCACAGACTCTTGAAGAGGAAGCTAATCTGCTAAGAGGCTAGGAGGGAACAACAAATAATACTAAAATCATTGTGCAGCCTAAATAAAGTTTTTGAAAGTCCTTGTCCTTAGCTCACACTCAAATCTGTGACTTTTTAAAATGAATTGATCTCAAGTAGCCTGGAAGCAGGGCTGGAGGGAGGTGTTGTTTTTTTGATAATGCTTTAGGCACATAGTTTAAGTTAACGAGACATAGCAAGAGCAGGTGGGTAATTCGATGTTCACACACTGTAATGGGCCAAAGGCTAATTACTATTCACTGTAAAATGCACATAAAAGTAGCAATTATGCCTTCATCCTAGCGGATGTGATGTATTAAAAGCTATCTGCTTCACCTTCTATAATAACAGCTTTTGTCTGTTTGTACCAGGATGTGCGAAAATAAGATGGATATGGGACCAGAGGGCTGTGCGACTTTATAACAGAACACACACTGAGTGCTCCCTGCCCCTCCTTCAATGCTCCAGACCCAAAGATGAGATGAAGCCTGTGGTCTGGACATCATTAGTCAGCATGATGCTTTTCTGTCTCCCTTGAAGAATTCTGCCACGTTCATGGTTCATGTAAATACTTTGCCATGTCAAACCTTCATGAAACCCGAGGACAACCTCCCCCCTGTCCACCGTTCTCCCCCTGGTAAAATAGAGTTCTTAAGGTCAAGTCTCAACCCCCAAGTTCTAAGGGTCAGGCACACAGTGGAGGATGCTGGCTCATGACCCTCTTCATTTTTGCCTACAGCTCTCACCCAATGGGGTGAATCCTCGTCTGGTTGCATAATCAGCAGAAACCACTGATGGTATAAGAAGAGCGATAAAGCATAAGTTCTTGGATGCTAGCACTGTAGAATAATTCACAGTTGAGACTAGAACGAAGATCTTCAAAGTTCACGAAGAGATGGAAACCAAGAGCCCCCAAGCAGAGAGTGAGGGATGCTAACTTTGAGACCTGAATGGCAAGGGAACTATTTCTTTCCATCAGTAGGAAGTGAAACTCTGCTTTGATTTTACCTGGCAAGGTGCTACTATCGAAGAATTTCGAAGTTATGCCCAATGCATGAGTTTTTAAGGCATACATAAAAACACGGTTTTAAGCAATGTCCCGAGTTTTTGCTCCACCTTACCTGGTTCTGGGATGAAGCTCCTACTTCACACTCATTTTATAACATCATTATCACGGTTTATGGATCATTTCCTCAGTCATATCAGGGCACTGCTGAGAGGACAGCCAGCCAGTCTCTCTCTGTCCAGCCTGGGTTCAACTTGAGCCGGGTAGTTGTGGCAGCTCGGGGCAGGCCTTGCTGAAGGGCTCCATGCTCCCAAAGACTCCAGTGCGGTTTTTAGGATGGTTTCGATCCCCACAGACCCTTTGTACAACATGACAGAAGGCTGCCAGTCCTGTGTCCTCCTCACAACTGCTGTGACGTTCGAGTCCATTGTCACAACCACTGTTTTCCATCCAGCGCTTTCTCCCCCAACAGGTTCATTGTCGTGTGATTCACGTATTATACAACAGTTCAGTCACAACAAGAAGACTGGTACAATCATAGTCACAATAAGTTTTAGGATATTTTCTTCACTCTTGTACTCATGATTATTACCTCTTAATTTCCCCTCAACCTGCCCAGCCATAATAATCCCC
>PVJH01039401.1:0-16434 GCA_004026705.1 Nesogale talazaci | reverse complement strand
CTGAAGTCTTTAAGGTTTATCCTAAATCAAGCAGCCATTCAACTGATTCTGCAGGAAGAAACACACCAGCCTGTGTGACCCAATGACTATAAATAATACAATGCAAAGAAGGAAAGGTATCCAAACTTAAATTCTGAATACTTGGTATATAGAAGGCTATGGACCACAGTAGAACCCCAAAATTCATTTGCAAGGTCTTCATGTGGATTAAGTCTCTGTTGAATTCCCTGTGACTATAGTCCAAAAATGTGAATAGTGTTACTGCCAGAGAGCATTATAAAATTGATTCTGGCAGATGTTATCAGATTAAAATGTAGCACTTTGTCATTTGATCACCATTTTGACTCATTTTAAAGTTGTTTCCCCTTTTAATATGTTCTGCTTTCTTTTCAGTTGGGTATGTTCTGTTTTATTTTGACATGGCAATTGGGTTTTGCTGTTGCTGTTTCTTGTTTTGTATGATTGTTTGTATTTGAAATCCAGGATAAGTAAATCTACAGTAAATGAAACCCAAGTGACATAGTGGTTATATGTCAGGTTGTTAGCCAGAAGATTAGCCATTCAAAATCACTAGTCCCTCTGAGAGAGAAAGACAGCCCTTCTACTCCTCTAAAGAGTTGCAGTCCCAGAAACTCACAATGGGCATTTCTGCTGTCCCCCAGTGTTGCTGTGAGTCAGAATTGACTCAGGGGCAGTGGGCTTTTCTGAATGAAGGGCATAGCTGGGGAGGTGGAGAGGAAATGGAAACCTAACAACTATGACATAGAAAGAAGAAAATCTTCTAAAATAGTGTGTGAGGATTATTGTACAATTCTTCTAAATATGATTGAAGAATTTAATTGTATGATATGTGAATTACATGCCAATGAAAGTAATTTTTAAAAAGATTATAGCCAAGAAAATCCTAGAAGCAGTTCTGCTTTATAACACCTGGGGTTTCCCAAGTCAGAATCAATGCACAGACAATAACTTTTATTATCTTCATATAGTAGATATGCTGCTTAGATTTCCTGTCTTAAAAGGTTTCACCTCATTTATCTTCATAAGAAGAAATAAAGTTAAACTGCAAGTAAATGCTCAATATTTGATGTGAAAATAGAGCACAAATAGATATTTTGGTTCTTTATGGATGATGAATTGAAATGAGAATGACATAAAACTGTAGACTTTATGTACAAAATTATCAAAATTTGCCAAGGTCCTGACTGTTGGCATCTTCATATTAAATGTCTAGTAACTATCATATAGTTGCCTCTCCTAAGCATGGTCTAGGTGTCACTTTGATCCATTCTGCCACTTCCTGCCATATCATTATGCTATATACCAGAGACAATAAAGACAGAACTCATCAAAACATAAAAGCCATGTGTCATTAAAAATGTAAATTAGCACATAAACAGAATTGGGGGAAAATAGTTCTAACGATAGTCATTTGCCTCATGTTTCAAAGAAATATTACCATGACCACGGGAATGTCAGTAAAGAGATACCTGTGACTATAGCAGTAAAAGCAAAGTCATGCTTTTCTTACTGAGAGGTAATGAATTGCAGATTAGTCAATAAGGTAACTATTTGAATGAATTTATTCCTCATCCGCCCCAAGTAGATTTTTCTTCCTTAAGAACATGCTTTCTCTATTCCGAAACTTTGGGGGGAGTCCTTTGTTGTCTGGAGCTTTTTTCATTATTGTTTGTTTGTTGTAGAGACACATTCTTAAGAATGTTCCCCTTACCATTGAACATAATCACTTTTTCTCTTATTTAAATGGTTGAGCTATGTTCTCTTGTGGCTAAATGTGGCTAAGGAAAAAGACTGACCTTTTCAAACAAAATTTATAATTTTAGAAATGTAAAACTTAACATTCTTTAGTAATCCAATATTAAAATACATCTAGGTTGATCTATAAAATGCTATGATTCCAACCATTCTCTTTTGAATGTGCAAGAGAGGAACATTAACAATGCGTGTGGTTTAGAAAAATTCATTTATATAGCCGTTTGCCATGTCATGATGTATTTTAAACAAAAGAGGTACAGACAAAGGTATTGATTTTAGGGACTTAACTAAATAAACAGTATGTAAATTGGGTCTTTTTCTATAAAATTAGATCAGGACACACATATTACACTGCCTTTTTCTATAAGAATGACAGCTATTGAATTTGGCAGACATTGGAATTTGGTTAAAGAGTTACAGACCTTTGATCTTTGGATTACAATTCAATGAAACCATTGTAAAAGGACAGTAGTGGGCCAGCCGATTTCTCAAGCATAAGGCAGCAGCCAGGAGGCGTTATCGCTTAGTGCTGTCAAGAAATCGACTGCGTTTGGTTTTGTCTCGAGGTCCACGTCTTCTGGTAGATGAGAAGGACAGTGATGATGCCCTCAGTTGAATGCATAGTAACAACACATTGAGATCACCTTAGGGTGTTTTTATTTTTTAGCTGGCCCTATCTCTCAAGCCAGAGAGGGACCTTCCACACAAAGCCTGAACACTCTGGAAAGTACTTGGCCCATTTAGGTACATTGTTCTCGAAAGCCCATGTGGTTGGTTGGTTTTCTTAGTTGGTTTTTCATTTTATTTTTTTTTAAGCAGGGAGGGATGAGAATTACTAAATCTCAGATTTTAATTTATTGAGTTCCATAGAAAAGTAAAGGGAAGGAATTTAAGGCTTATCATGCTTTTTTGTTGCTTCTTAATTGTGGAATATTAGTGGGGTAGATATTTGTTTTTGCGTTTCTTTCTTCTTCTTCTTCTTTTTGACAGCACTTTCTTAATCAACCTGGCCCCTAATAAATTGACTTTCACAGTCATACCCTAGGGAACCCTTACCTTCAAGCCTTGGCTTTTTAAGCTAAATTCTGTGAGTTACAAATAATGCCTTATCCCGTGATGACAACATTTGGCCACCATATTTTAAAAGAGATTTATTGATAACCTTTTAAGTAAGGGAGATGTTTGATCCCCAAGTGCCCTATTAATTTACATTCTTCTCATATAATCACTACTAATTCTACCAAAAAGAGCCCTAATAAATTGACAGTAAATAGTGACAGTGAGTTTTCTTAATCTAAAATTATATATTCATGGCAACACATGGGCAAGTTAGGTCCTTGTATCCAGCCCACTAGAACTGTGTCCTTTAAAAAAAAAAAAGCCTTCTTTGTTATGTCATTCCACAGACAGAGCTCAGGCTGTTTCCTGTCACCCACCAGAGCAAACTGCTCAACAGAAAGCACAGTTGGACAGCCCTTAATTAGCGCTACTTGGGGTAGTCAGTGTGTGAGCCTGTGTCAGCATCTCACTTAAACAGGAATAGAGCAGTGAGAATCAGCTGACAGTTTGAAATGCAAGACACCAGGTCTTTCACTTCCACCTACAGCCATACAATGCATGCTGCATGCCTGAGAATGGTACGAAAATGTTGGGAATCATGTTCCATATGTAAATTGGAGTCAAATGATTCCATCACACTTTAAAGGGTGTTTATTTCTTTAAGTTGTCCAGTCACGTGCTTTCCTATTGCAATCAAATGTTTGACAAACTTTTTTCCCAAGCTTGGCATGACTTTTTTCTGGCAATTAAACATTTTCAGTCACTATTATATTTAAATATTCCCAAAGGAGCAGAGAGCAATCGCTCTGCAGTTAGGTAAAAGGAGTAACAGAGTTACTTAAACTCAAGGAAAGGAGAGCATCATTTATTTTAAATGGACATTAAGAGTGTTAAAATGACCTTGCTTACCCTGACATCAAAACTATATAAGCAACTTTAAAAACAGAAACAAAGTATATCTAGGTATGTTATATTGCTGACATAATTCTTAGTAAAAATCCACGTGAGTCAAATGTCTTATAAACTTTAATTTTTTTTATTTTATCCCAGGAACATAAAGGGAGATTTATAATTTGATAAATCTCTTATGGAAAGGAAGCCATGTTCTGAAATCACTAACCTAGTTGCAGCCTCAGAGATGAGGTGACTAGACTTGTTTACACGACATTACACGTCCACCTCTAACACCCAGGCAAGAACTAAGTTAGATGCCGAATTTTGTTTGGCTTCAAGATGGTGTGATTTTCTTTGTTGTAGGGCAGACACTGCTTAGTCAGGATGAAAAAGGAGATCAATTTATTCTGAACTTGTAACATACTATAGACACAACTGGCCCCCAAAGGGTTTTAAATTAATAATTTTCTACTGGCTGATAATGTCTATGCCTCATGTGAATGAGGCAGAGAATGAGTGTTTTCAACGGGTAAATGGTCTGCCCTTCCCTTTTTTGCCCCCTCCAGAAAATAGCCATTGTGTTTTCTATAGTAGACATTTGTGGGAACTTTGAGTTTTGTCGTTGCCGGTCAGAGGGAGGGTGCGTTTCAAAGCTGGTGGCAGTGCAGGCTTCTTTACAAGGATGAATGAAGATGAAAAGCAAGACAAATAGAAGGCAATGAGACACTGCTTCATGTGATTCATGATAGCTTGTGGTAAGCCTGTTAGCCTCTGCCTGGCGCTCCTCTCTGAGAGAATAATGGATAGTTACAATGTGTATAGTGACATTGTCAAACCATCAGGAATTGCTGATTATAGTGCTAAATATTGATCTCTGCTTCACATGTGTCAAAATTCTTTCTTCCCTTAATTAGAACTTCCCTAAGCACCATACAAGAACAAACTGAATATATCAGATCCCTGTGAAAGGGAGTGTGATACTAGAATATAATTGTGACCTCTTGTCTCCCCTTTTTCTCTGGAGTTCTGAGATGACTTTGGCTGTCTCTCCTGCCCTTCCCAACACACGAGATCATCATGCTCATTTTTCCCAAACCAACCAGAGGAAGATTTCGTCAAGCCTCTGCTTTTCATCATTCTGAACCACTAGGGTAGTCATCAGATGGCAGAGAGACTTAAAGTGCCAGAAGGTGCCTTTTTCTATTTGTTTGTTTCATGGTACACCGCACCAGGCAATGACCTGTGGCAACAATGTCATACAAAACGGAGAGAGGTTCACCCAATCAAAGGAAGGTTTAAAATTAACACAGATCCCTTCATTTCATCATGCAAGAGCTGCGAAGGGCAATTTCAGGGTGCCATAGTCTCCCTGCTTATCAGTCGCACTCACTTAAGAAAGTGTTTTTAAGAAACTTTTCTCATAAGAATAATCCCCTTTTAGCTCGGAATTGCACCATCAATTGAAGCGGGGTAAAACTCTCTACTAACTTGATATTACCATTCAATCAACTTCCATATTCTGTACTCCAGCAGTAATGTAATATCAAGAAAGGGTGTGATATATGGTTTCAATTTGCACCGTAAACTGAGCACTTAGCTCATTTGTCTTAGTTTACCTGTAATATATTGTTATTTTTTAATCATGACACCATGGTACATTTGCCTTTAGTTTGATGTGCTTGATAAAATCAATATTTCATTAAAAGATTTTCAAAAATTGTTTGTCTCAAGCGCAGAGCCGGACCAATTTGGCATCCAGGGTTTTTTTAGTGGCAGCCTCTTTCTGATGCTGTTGCCTGACTTCGCTCATCAAGGTCTCTGTGAGCAGTCCCCATCCCGACAAGCACCCTGCGTGGGGACTCTTGGTCAGCAGTTACCTCCCTAGTAAATTCCCAAGGTCTTTACTTATAATATGTAGCTCACAGGGGCTATAAATAGAAAATTCCAATTTTGACCTTTTCATGATAAATCTGGAAGAGGATGATGAAGGGAAGATTATTAAGCCTGCCGTCTTAAAAAAAATCCAGACAGGAATCGCTGTCCCCATCGAGAAAGCTCCGCCTGTGCTGCCTGCCTGCAGGTCTGCCTCCATCGCTGCCCAAGCCACCTGGCTACACGACACTACAGGTGAGCTGTGTCCCTGGTAACGATCAGGTTAGCAGGGGACTACACTTTAAATTGGGTTGAGAAGCCTGAGACCGCAATGGAGAGGTGCCAGCTTTCAAACATCCCGGTGCATAATCCTGACACTTAATGCTTGTTTGAACGTGGCATAGTTTGCAAGTCGAACTACTTACATGAGAAATGTTAACTAGTGGCAACTGTCGACTTTGTCTTCCCTAGCTTGGGGATGTCGGAAGAAAAATGATCATTGGGCTGCCTGGTTAAAACACACATTACCCATTTCTTGAAGCTATTCAGCTCACAGAAATAACACTCTTGCCTGTTTTCCCCTCTGTGTTACACATAAAATATATATTTATCACTATAAATCAATAACTCACTACCTTCGCATGCTACCTTCATGCCCTTTGGAGATAAATGTAGACGATGATCACTGTAGACACTCTAACATCTCTGAATAGAGATTCAGCTATTGTCTACATACATGCAATCTGATTAGATAGAAGTCTCCATCTGTCTATTTAAATGAGTGGCCTGTAAGATAACCAAAGGAAAAATGGCCATTGGTACACCTACACATAATTATTAAAAATTTTTCCCTCCACTTTAAGATCACAGAATTTTGCAAGTAACCAAAAAATCGATGATGAAGATAAGTACGTTAACAATCACGTAGGTAGTTTTCCATCACAAACGATTATCGGTTGAAATGACTCACTCTTCCCTCACCTTCTGTAATAATTAGATGTGTCAGAATTTGCAAGGGCTGGTGTAGGTAGTAATAGATTTTTAGCCAAGAGCATCTAAGGGTTCCTAGCTTTTTTAAAATATAATCACAACCATGTATTGCCCAAAATCTGGAAGAAATTAGTCATTCTTGTATCTATGAGAAATATTTATGAGAATTCTGCAAAGGCAGATAGGGCTTAATAATTTTTTTTAAACAAAGACCTACTTATCTTTAGTACATATGTCCGTCCCATGAATCTTAACCAAAATAAGCAATAAATAAGTGGCACATATGAATAGTACCTTTAAATAAGCAAGTGAGCCTTCTTCAGCAAGAAGCAACATTCTCTGGATATCAAAAATAATAACTGGTTTTGCAGCCAGGCGGCATGGAAACACGAGGGTATAAGATATACTGTACTTTAAGCTCTGTTTGATGAATCTGAGCACAGTTCCTGGGGGATAGATTACTTTAAACCATGCTCTTTTACTTTCTAATCCTGACTTGATTTGATTTGTACTTTAATACAGCTGCCTGGCAATTCAACAGCAAATAGAGACTATTTATGTAATCAGATTGTAAGTAGTGGGACAAGAAGAAACTCTCTAGAACCCTTTTGGAAAATAGTTTGTTGTACTTTTTATTTATTGAACAGCAGGGCTCCGGGCTTTCCAGTGCTCATTATAATTGGTTTTCTGCTTGAACTTTCTAAAACTGTCATGTCAATACTCAAACAGAATTTTTTTGCTTACTATATGGCTGTGGGCTCTATTTTCTCATGTGCAACTTGACAAAGTTCTTGTAATACCTTAGAGGCAAAGTTCTAGAGTTTCTTTGTTGTTTAAGAAAACTGGAATCTGGGGGCGTTGGTCTTTTGCACATTTGCATTTGCATTTTGCAATTAGACCTTAAACTAAGATGTTGTTTCTCTCTGTGCCTCTTCCTCTGTTCTTAAGTATCTCTATTGTTTGACTGGAGGAGTTTCTCTTTTGTTTTACCATCCAACAATATGCTCTTAATGCTACTACTTTGCAGTACTCTAACTTAGTATATTGTTGTGTTCATAGCTACACTTCAGTTTCCAGATGCTATTTGATAAAAAATTTTCTCCTAAAAGTATTATTTCCAATACTTCTCACTTCCTTTTAGTGAAAAATATGTATTGTGTATTCCCTAGCCCATCCTTTCAGAAACCATAGTCAAACTCCATCCAATCACTGATGCACACTAAGAATCTCATGTGACTTTAAAAGAAAGTAAAACATTTGTTCAAATTAGAAACAAACTTTCGATCTCCAAACTCGAAAGCAACCTCATTTGAACAATGAGCATGTCTAAATTTCCTAAAAGGTTATTCCAATCATAGTCTCTTTTTTAACTAGAGGAAAAACACTTTTTATTCTAGAAAAAATTGTAATTTTCTGTATGGGCAGAATGAAGATAATTGTAGGGAAAAAGGTATATTCAATATCATTGTTCCCTTTCATTTAGTTTCCTACTCTTTATCATTCCTATCTATTTATAGCACTCATGTCTTAGGATGTATTCAGTAAGTGGACATTTCTTCTTCATTTTAGACATGTAGTATTCCAAAAAGACACAAAAAGTGGCCAGTGATAAAGTAAAACATTAAATAAAAACCACTAAGTTATAAAATAGTCCTGGTTTCAACTGGGCCAAGTACATATAGCTTCTGTAATGTTTCAGATACAGGTTGGCTCAACGATGATGTCGATGACTTAGCAATATTCTGCAAAGGTTAGAGAAGAAAGACCTTATGCTGTCGAATTAATGCTGCATTTGACTTAGTTCCATCCCACTGCCACCTTCATTCTGTTGTGTTGCTGCTTAAAGGTGTGATTAAAAGGTTAAACTTATTTTTCTTTCAAAACCACTCCAGGTGCTGCATTTTGCAATCCAAGTGTTCACAGACAAAGCAGCTACCCACGAGCGCAGGCGGACTTCAAACTCCATGAGAACAGAGAAAAGGCATCTGCAAGGGAAACATGCAGCATTTCACCTGCTGTAGCTGCTGATCAAATTTGCAACTGTATTTTCAAGCTTGATCCTTATGAAGACCGGTTTGATGATGCAAACTGCAGGTTGCCTTTTGAGCACATCTGTGCTTTGCTAGCACCTGCCGGAGGCAAAATGAGAACCTCAGGGCTCTGTGGACTCTTGCACAGTGTGGAAGCTATAGGTTCTGTCTATTTCTATGCCCATGCCTTTAGGCCTTTTCATATGCAGCCTCCAGAAAAAGATCTCTGAATTGTGGGTGGAAATGAGGATGGGACTACAAATAAAAAGACGGTTCAAGATAGATCATCAGAGTGTGAGGAGGATGAGAACACATTTCAGATGTTCCAGAAATGGGAAAACACTTGGCAGTGCTTACTTGACACAATAAGAGACATGGAGGCTTTGGCTGAACTCCTATTTATTTCAAATATTTAACAGGAGTGGATTTGGATATTTATACAATACTATCTCTGAGGATAGCCATGTTTAACCACAGTATGACTTGCAGCTTGATCCTGGAAATATAAGTTTGCTATGTTGTAGTACAGGTGGAAGGTGACCATTAGAGTCAAATCAAAGTGCAAAATCCATTAAATTCTTAGGGTAAAACTCATTCCTGGAATCTAAAAAAGAAAATTGCTCATACACTGGTGGTCTTTACTTTCACAGTTTCATGCATAAGCTATTCCTTGTGATTAAGTATATAATCTTTTAAATGCACACCAAGAATAATCTATCTAAATTTGGGAGGAGATTGTATTTGTCACTCTATTTGTATATGTGTACCTATATTTACATGTGTAGAAACTAACACAGCTGGCTTGCCTTTCTTAAATAAAGACTTTCTTTTCTTTATGGGAAATGTGGCACTCCTTGAAGGAACTGCATAGTTGTATTCTCTAATTAAAGACCAAGGGGAAGCACCAATGGGTTTCTTTCATCACACACAGCCACCAGCTGGGCTGGGCCACCTTGCATACCACACGCAAAAGACTGACCCGATTCCGTGGCTTCAGCTCCCAAAACTACATCAGAACTACTCTTTTAGTCAACTTGGAGATTTATATACTATACACTAGCCCTCCTTTAATATCCTCTCTCTCTTTCCTCTGGGCATTTATTGCTGTTCTTTCTAGTTCAGTAACCAGTGAGCAGAAGGTTCATTAAAACTAATTGAATTGGAAACTTGTCTGCCCTGGGAAATGTTAACTCTTTGTTGTTATCTCTAAGAAATTCCTTTTGTTATGTTCCTTTGAATCGAGTTATTGAGTCTTAATGTTACAGACCCTGTGTTAAAAGCGATTTCCATCTTTTTGATGCCTGAGACAGCAAGTTTCGTTGGGGGGGGGGGGGGGGGGGTGTCCTTACATTGGGTTGGATTTAGCTAAAATAAAGTAGCGTTTTCTTCAATGCAGTAAACAGCAATATTGCACATTGTTCAAAAACTGGAACTATGCTGTCCTGTTGCCTCCTGTGGTTCTTCTAGTTATGACTACACTAACTGGAAAAAGAATTTTTTTAAAACAGCAACACAGGTCTCCGTCTGGCTCATGTTCACAACTGCAGGTTATCCAGGTCCATGTCTATGGAGTATGGATTATCAGAGAACATTAATCCCATAAATGCTATCATTCTATCCATTTGAGCAAATGTCAAAATGAAAAGATTATAATTATTCTTAATGATATAGGGAACCTCACTTTCACTTGTCATTTGTAATCATTTGGAAATTGTGCTGGGAAAAGAAAGCATTTGAAATAAGGGCTCAGAAGGCTGTGTTTGTACTGGAATTGTTCTGAGTAGGGAAATATTGATAAAATCGGGAACACTTGATAATCGTCACAGTGGTAGGTTTTTTTTGCCAGCTTTAAAAAATCAATGGAAAATAACAGGCAACCCACTGTTGCTAATAAAAGTAAATATTTATGACAGATTTGACTGTGCTTCAATACCAGTCAATCACTTTCTAAAGGATCTTTGCGATTCATTAACCTCTTTTTACTGGTTTTGTCCCTGTTGGTATTAGCTATTAAAAGAGAATAAGGGAGGGGGTTTTGATCTTTCTGTTCTCATCATTCATAGCTTATTTGTTCCTTCCCTTCATTCCCATACATTGCTGCTAAATTGATTGTCTGTTTAGTCATATGAATGATAAAGTAGCAGTGCCAGCAAGATTGAAAGCCTCCATTAATTTCTGAGGAAGGTGAGTTCCTCTGTTTCAACCACAACGGAAAACAAACCTACTGCCTATCGTGTCTTCTCTCACTGGTAATTCTTGTTGTGATAGAGTCTATATAACTGTCTGACTTCTCTTTTAAGCTTCTCCCTAGGCAATTTTAAAAAAAACATATTTATTAATATCTCATAGCTTTCTGTCTGTCTGTTATTTTCAGCCTGGCCACAATCTTTTATGTACAAGAAGCCAATATCTTCAAGGTTTCTTTTTCTATTTTCTTCTCTTTTTACTTTTAACAGTGTGGAAAACATACTTAAAAGGTATTTTTTAAAGGCTACAAAATGGCATTCATTAAGTAATCTGCCCTCTCTTTCATGCAGTCAAAGGCATCTTTCTTTATTAAAGACATCTATTCAGAGCCCTTACATGACACAGTTTTAGGTTTCTGAGATCTGTGTTTAAAAATATTAGCACTACACTTTATGGGTTGTTTTATTTTTTTAACTTCTTAAAATATTCAGAAAATCATAACTATCTAAAATTATCTGTAGTTGCTGTGTTTCCTTACAGAGGTATTCTTTGATGTATTACAGTGGTACTTTAAGTTGCTTTAATTGCCGTTGTAAGTACATATTTTGTCACTGACTAACAGACTGAACAGACGTGTAAAACCTGCATAACTTACCAGGATGTGTAAATTAAAACCACTTCTAGGCAGCCTTAAATGATAATCCTCTGCAGAGATGGATTCTTTTAACTCTTTCCATGGTATGTATATACAAATCCCCCATGTTCCCATGGTACTTGATCTCCAATACTAAATAATATTTATTGCATTGTATGAATTGTTGTAGGTAAGACACTTGACTGTGAGAGAGAGAGAGAGAGAGAGAGAGAGAGAGAGAGAGAGATCATCTCTTTTAAACCTCTCAAAGCCCCATTGCGACAGATCTCATTATCACTGTACTTTCTGGGGTGAGGAAACTGAGGCTGTTAGAATTGAAATGGCTTACCAAGATCACATACTTGTTAAGCAGCAACTCCTGAACTTGACAGAGCTCATGATCTCAATGTTATACTTTACCTCTATTGATCATTCAGCATGGTCAATCTTTGGGCATGCACGTGCACACATAAACATTTTTTTTGTAGATTTGCCTGTCCTTTACCCCACTCTTGAGTCCATAGGTGGTGTACAGCTCAAATACTCAACTGCTGTCCCAAAAGTCTGATATTTCAATCCCACCCAAAAGTCTCTCTGAAGACAGATCTGATAGTCTACTTCCCAAAGGTCACACCCTTGAAAATGCTATGGAGTAGTTCTCTTCTGCATATGAGAGATGGAATTGTAGCCATGAGTAGGAATCAGAGGACAGGAAGTAGCAGCAATAACATTCTCCTATCCCAGATTATGATATCGCACAAGGACAAGGAGCTCATTCCCTTGTATACACCTAGGCTGCCTTCACTTGAAATTTGAATGTAGTAGGAGTTCGTGAATTGGCAGAGGGTGCAGACTGTAAAGGATAAACTATAACTATTTCATTTTCTTGGGATTCTTTCTTTGTAAGGATTCCAGACACTAGAGAGAGAGAGAGATTAGTTTCAGAGATGTGGCCTGGGGGGGGATTAAAAAGGAAAACACAAGAAAATAAGTGGCACACTCAGTAAATATAGAAACAGCAACAACTTGAAGTCCTACCACAATCTTACTCTCTGGTACCTTCCTACTGAGAACTCTGAGTGGACCAAAAGGCTTAAAATACTATCCAAGGTACTACTGCCACTTCACAGACAGGAAAAATACTTAGGTGATTTCTTTCACCCATGCTGGAAACTCGGTCTACCATACAAACCAAGACCTCAAATAAAAGCTGGGGCAGCCCGTCTATGGAAAATCAGCATCATGGAAGTATGCTTTAAAATGGGAAGTTGTTCATCTTTTTTCTAATATCAGCTCTTAATGGTTCCTTATTTCAACACCTTCTTTCCATAAGCTTATTAGAGCCAACTAAGATGCCCAGAAGACCTAGGTCAATTGATCTCAACCTTCGTCATGCCATGATCCTTTAACACAGTTCCTCTTGTTGTGGTGACTCCCAACCATACAATTATTTTCATTGCTACTTCATAACTGTAATTCTGCTATTGTTATGAATTGGGTGACCCCAGTGAAAGAGTCATTTAACCCCCAAATGGATCGTGACCCACAGATTGAGGACCATCAACCAAGATGATACCCAGCTACCATACTCAACTCAAACTTACTGATATTGAATTGATTTTTATTCACAGTGACCTTATAGAACAGGGTGGACTTGCCCTGGTGAGCTTCTGAGACTGTAACTTCAAGAGCAAAATGTCTTGTTGAACTGCTGACCATGTGATTATCAGCCCGATGTATAAACCACACTACCACCAGAGTCAGGCACACCACTAGCAATTGTTAGGAAAAGGATCACAGTAAAAGATCCTGGGCATTGGAGAAGAAAAAAGATAAATATAACTCCAAATCATAAAGGGGATCAAGTTTCCTGGTCAAACTGAGATTTGTGAAACATCAAAGACTATGGCCTTCAGTCACTCTGCAGGTATGAAAGTTAATTCAGCACTGTGGCTCAACCATGCAACCAAAAGGCTGATAAAGAGCAACTGCAGGACCGAGGTAGTCAGTTCTTAGAGCAATCAAACATTTAAAATCAGAAGGGGGACTCTTTATAATCCAAGGAAAAAGTTCAGAAAAGTTAGGAAAGGCTCTTTATAATCCAAGAACAAAGTTCAGAAAAGTTAGGAACGATGGAGGAACAGAAACATGAACACAGGGAAGAAGCAAATACATGATGTTACATTGAGGGGGTTACAATGAATGAGATGAAATAAGATGTGAATGAATTGTTGAATGTACAATGGATGATCAGTGCTGTAAACTTTCACCCAATTCACAATTAAAAGTTAAAATAAGATCCCAACTATGTGGACACCCTTCACCATCCCTTCAGAGGGGATGCACTTCAGAGGACAGCACTGATTAGAGCACATGGGGAAAATGAAAAGAAATAAAGAGGGAGGAGAGGACATCCTGTTCTACCATGCCCTGAGGACAGTATTCCTGCTGGAAACAGACAACGCTTAGGGTGGAACATAGGACAGGCCCCACCACAGGTTACTGATCCATGGTGCTGTGGGGGACAACACTGAAGATGCAGGGCAGGAATGATTTGAGCCACTCACACTGGAGAGGGGACATGCAGCAGAGCAGCAGGGGGAGCAGAGCGATGAAGCCCCAGGGGAATACCAAAAACAGATTTTGGGAACAGAGTGCGGTGCCCCATCACACTCGACTGGAAAATGTTCATAAAGGCTAACAAGCAGACCTTGAAATATTTATAGGCTTTTCCATTTTTGTCAGTGATTTTATTTTCGTTATGGTTATTTTTATTTGGGTTGTTGTTATTGTTTTGTTGGTTTTGACTTCCTTCATTGTTTTATTTGGCTTTGCCTGTTTTTTGCATTTATTGATGTATCTGCATGTCTTCTAGATAAGTTCGGCAGGGTAAACGATATGAGAAGAAAGGGACCAATGGTACCAGGGGATACGGGAGAAGGGGAGATGGGAGAAAGAAAGTGGGGGGGGGGGAGGGAGGAGAATCAACCCAGGGGAATGAGTGCAGGGACAACGGAACAACAAGTGAACTAAAATCAATAGACATAAGATCATAGAAAGTCTAGTGGGGCTTAATCGAGAGCAATTTAGCAACAAGGAATTATTAAACCTGAACGAAAATTGAACATGATGGTGGAACAAGAGGAAAGAAAAAGGAATGAGGAAAGAACCAGTTGGCAAAGGACATTTATAGAGGCCTAAATACAGGCATGTACATATGTAAATATATATACAATGAAGGGAAAAGAAGTATGTACTCATATCTATATGTTAAGCATTAAAGTTGAAGCTTTTCATTGAGCCTCTACTGAAGTAATCTCTCAACACAAGGATATTTTGTTCTAATAATCCGACATTCTGTGATGTTCACCTTCCTGACACAATCGCTGAAGACAAAGTGGGTGCATAAGCAAATGTGGAGAAGAAAGCTGATGGTGTCCAGTTATCAAAAGATGTAGCATCTGAGGTCATAAAGGCTTGAAGATAAACAAGCAGTCATCTAATTCAAAAGCAACAAAGTCCTCATGAAAGAAGCACACGACCCTGTGTCATCGTGGAGGGTTGATGGGATCAGGCATCAGGCATCTAAGACCACGAACAAAATCATTCAATGTTAATAGGGAGGGGTGGGGAGCATGAAGTGGAAATCTCATGCCCTTCTTTAGACAATTGGACATCCTCTCACAGAGGGATCACAGGGAAAGACGAGCCAGTCAGGTGCAGTATAGCACCAATGAAATAGACAACTTTCCTCTCCCTCTTTGGTGCATCCTTCAACCCACTATCATGGCCTTAATTCTACAAATCTGATTAGAGCAGAGCATTCACACAGCTACAAATAAAAGCCCACAACATAGGGAATCCAGGATAGATAAACCCCTCAGGGTCAACAATGAGAATAAAGATACCAGAAGAATTAGGGAAGGGTCAAGGGAGAAGAGGAAAATCAATCAGAAGGATCAACTTTGAACCCCCTTTGAGGGGGACAAAAATGGAAAAGTGGGTGAAGGGCAAAGGAGGACAATGTAAGATATGAACATAAACTCTAACTTATGAAGGGTTCATGAGGGAGAACAGATGGGGGAGGGAGGAGAAATGGGGAGCTGATATCAGGGGCTCAAAATGGATGAGAATGTTTTGAAAATGATGATGGCAACATATGTGCAAATGTGCTTGACACACTGGATGAACATATGATTGTGATGAGAGATGTAAGAAACCCCGGTAAAAGTATGTTTAAGTTAAAATAAGAAATAAGTGGAAAACTCAATCTATTTTAGTTTTGAAGACTAGCTTCTTATTTTTCACAGTAATGGGTACACCTAGAGCATTACATTTTTGTGCTTCCAGCAGTATATACCTCTTATGTGCAGCAACTTGTTCATAGCACACTTAGAATAAGTTACTGATTATGAAGAAGCAGACTTCAAGGTAAGAGGATTAAATCTAGTGCATCCCACTGGTAGTGAGAACAGAGGGATGGGAGTAAATCGTTCCCAGATACAGGTCTAAAGTAAAAAATCCATGCCCTTTATTTGACTGACATTCTTGGTGTAATTTCTCATTGTGCAGCCTTTTCTTGTCTTTCAAATAGTGCCTATTCCACTAAAAATAAAACTTCAAAACGTTCTCCCTCCCTCCAGGCCCCCATTATCAGCTCCCTATATTACCTTTCCTCCCCTCTTTCCCCTTGAACCCTTAGGAATTTACAAAATATTTTTTCATCCTGTACACTGTCCAATGTGTCCCAATACTCAGTTCCCTGTTGTCCATGCCCCAGAGAGGAGACTACGTGTAGATCCCTGAAGTTGGCTCTCCCTCTCCATTCCTCCATCCCTCCACCCTCCTGGTATTACCACTCCCATCACTAGTCTTGATGGATCATCTATCCTAAGTTTCCCATGTTTCCAATTTCACTGTACATCTCCTGGTCTAGCTGGATTTATGTGGTAGAATTGGGGTCATGATAGTGGGTGGGAGGCAGCATGGGAA
>PVJH01039400.1:0-16314 GCA_004026705.1 Nesogale talazaci | reverse complement strand
GCAGAACGGAACGTGTCACTCCTTTACAGCAGAACCTGGCAGGCAATGGTGGAATGGAGCCTGCAACTCCTTACTAGAACAGAACACCCCGTTTTTCAATCAGAGAGTAGCTGGTGGTTTCGAAGGACCGAGTTTGCAGTTAGCAGTCCAATGTAGAGCCACTCCATCACCAGGATCCCCTGGGGCGGGGGGGGAGTGGTGCAAGCAAACCCAACCTCACAGCTTTCCAGTTGACGCCTCCTCGCAGCAACCGTACAGGAGGGGTAGAACTACCTGGTGATCTTCGGGGACCGCAACTAATCACGAGAGCAGAGAGCCTCATCCTTCTCCCGCAGAGCGGCTGATGCCTGTGAACTGACCTTGCCGATGACCGTCGAATGCTTAAACACTAGGCCACCAAGCCCGCTCTCAGAGACATAGTACTCATAAAACTGGAAACAGGAGAAATACAGACATTTTAAAGAACAAGTTACATAGGTCTTCATTTGTCTTTACTGCAAGTTTTCTCATTAGAGCTCTTTCTCTCTCTCCCTCCATTTTCCCCCTCCTTCCCTTGAAAGATGCTTTCTTGTATCTAGTGGTTTATTGATTGTGCAAAGCCATTTGGCTATGTGGATTATACAAGAACTGTGGATAATATTGCAAAGAATAGGAAGTTCAGAACACTTAACTGTACATATTTCAAGAGAACAAGGGAAACTGATGGTTTTAGAATCAGGTAAGGTTGTGTAATTTCAGCACTTTTATTCCATCTGTATGCAAATACTCCAAGCAGCAGAACTCTATGCAGGAGCGTTGGGCATGGGGAGTGCAGGCAGACTCAGTAACAATGCTCCATATGCAGCAGACACAACCTCGAAACATGCACTGATAAGGATCAAAGACTACCTACAGTCTTCAGTGTGGATGTCATCTCAACACAAAGAAAACTAAAATCCTCAAACTGGACCAGGAGACGACATCTTGATAAATGGAGCAAAGACTAATGCTATGAAGGATTTCATCTTGCTTGTTTCCACAGCCAGTGCTCCTGTAAACAGCAGTTCAGAAATCGAACTACATTTTGCATTGTACAAGTCTCCTGCACAGGACCTCTTGAGAGTACTGGAGAACAGCGATGCTGCTTTGAGGAGTACGGCTAGTCACGGTGTATTTTGTTACCACCTCATGTGCATGTGAGCCTTGATGGCATGGTGGCTATGCGTTGGGCTGATAACCATAAAGTGAGCAGTCCTAAACTGCCAGCCGCTCCTTGGGAGAAAGACTGGACTTTCTGCTCCCGTAGAGAGTTGCCATTTCAGAAGTTCCCAGGGGCAGGTGTCTCCTGTCCTGCGGGGTCGCTGCGAGTTCGCAGGGAATCCGTGGCAGGCGCTGATGCAGGTGAACGTCAAGCAATGACTGAAGAAAACCAAAGGAGAATTGGTGCATGTGGACGAAGAATACGGAAATTGTCATGGACTGGCAGAGAGCAAAATGAAGCATGCATTTCGGAGGGATAGCAGTGAAAATGCTCTTTAGAATAAAGTGACCAGATTTTAAACGGGATATCATTGACTGGGGGGTGAGAGGGGGTGTTCTTGATTAAAAATTTGGTCTATATGGAGCAACAAAAATTTCATAGAATGCAAAAATAATATTGTAATATATTTATTTTAAAATACCATGGGACATTGTTAAATTGTTAAAAAGTGGAATGTCCGGTCACTTTAGAACCGAGCATGTTGAGACATTTTGTCATATATTTTGGACATGATATCAGAAAAAAACAATCCCTGAAGCACATATGATTTTTAGTAAATAGAGAGGAAGATCTAATACTTCTGTGGGACAATCTGGGAGGTGTTAGTAAAAGCAACTTAAAAAGAAACTCAAGGAAATCGAAAAAGTGCAATTTTAAACTGAAGGAAAAATAAAATATTGTGTAAGAAGAAAGGTATATTCATAGTATATTGCTTAATCCGTGGTACTAATCTAGGTACAAGAAAGAAACTTTATATATATATATATATTATAGTGACATGCTAAAAAATAAGCTAATCAAAGCATTATATAATTATATGGGGAAGAAACGTATGTAGTGCATATTTGTGTAGTATTTTTTAGATAAAAACTTGAAAAGTATTGTCTAAAATTATGAAATCAAGACATAATACAGGATCATTATGTCACTTCATGAAATAGAGTTTTAGAAAAATAGGCTAAAAATTAAAGCTGACATGGCTGAACTATATTATGATTTCCCTGGTGCAATTTCAAAGGGCTTGGTGGTTCAGGGTTGGGGAAGGAGGGGTTTTTCTACTTACATAAAGAGTTATAGTCTTGGAAACCCACCTGGGCAATTCCACCCTATCCTACAAAGTCATTTTCAAGTAGTTTTGGGGTTTGGTGGTTCAGTGGTTAAGGTGTTTGGCTCCTACACAAAAATTGGTGGTTTGAGTCCACCAGGATCTCTGAGGGAGGACGATGAGGCAATCAGCTCCCATCAAGGTGTTTTTTTCCCCCATCAAGGTTTATAGCTTTGGAAATCTGAGCAAAAAGTTCAAGAATCTGCCATCGAGTCAAGTTTGGCCACGGATCCCATAGATCCTCAAATTTCTGAGGCTGTGAGTATTTAAAGAAGACAGCCTCATTATTCTCCCATGGAGAGGCTGCTGGGTTTGAGCCAGCGAGGCCGATGTAGCAGGTGTGTTCGAGAAGTCTTCCTGGGAAACAAATCTGTGGCACTCATCCAGTTACAAGAAAGAAACTTTGAATTAAGAAGCAACTTTACCTCCAGAAGCTGCCCCAGCCCAGTACAATTCAAGTCTATGAGTCCAATGCTGGCTGGACCCTCTTTAATCTCACGGCTGTGGGCTGATGATGCAGAAAAGGATTCAGGAAGATCACAGGTCAGTGGACAGGGTGACCGCAGCTCCCAGGGTTGGAGACAGACACAGAGTCCCAGTACAATCTCAATGAGGATAAAGGCCAAGTGGCAGAGATAGAGAGAAGCTCCAAGTCTCCCCCTTTTAAGCAGGTCACATCCCTAAAGAAGAAGCATCAGACTGGCCTGATTGACAGGTTGGACTCCACCCCTCCACACAGGTACCATCAATTTGACAGAAAAGCTACCACTGTGGCCCAAGGAGTCACCTGCTACAAAAAGTTTTATTCCGTCCTGTAGGGTCTCCAGCAGGAGTCACAACAGCACAGTGGGCCTGTATTGGGCTGTGACTAGTCATTGTGTGAGCCACAGAAAGGGTGGTCTGTCGTCCTATAGAGTTACCCTCTCGGGAACTCACAGGGCCACTTCTACCCTGTCCTGTAGAATCAACAGAAAGTGTGGGCATCAATAGAGGGCATTGATTTGGGTTCAGGTTTTTCTAAGATGTCTGTGAGTCTGACTTAGTAGCAGTCGGTTTGACTTTCTGCTACCTAACTTTTTAAAAATTGTACATATATTCATTAGTTAATATTTTTGATAAAAAATGATGCGGGTGATATAAGGGTCCCTTGCTTGGTTGATATTTGTCTTTCCGTCTCTTCTCCAAATTTGTTCTAGAAACCCAACCTTTGTTTTCTCAGAACATTTTATCTATCTGTTTGAAGCATACACACAGGGCTCCTGGGGGAAGATTAGATCTTCTCACAAAATATTTTCCTCTGGCTGCCATTTCTGAAAGAAAGAGGGATTGAGAAAGAGAGGAAGTGAGGGAAGAAAGGGAAAGGGGGAGGGAGGGAGGGAGGAGAAGAGAAGCTGAAGCAGACCAAGAGGGGCTCTGAAGGACAGACTGTGAAAGTGGAGTCTTAGTAAGACTGGACTGCAGTCCCGGAGTCCTTGCCTTGACAGTAATTAGTTGTTACCTTTTATTTCATGTGGGATAAAAGTATGATTTATTGATGGAATCTTTTATCTAGTTACTTATTTTGCCAGAGTTCACCTGAGATTGTTTGTTTTCCTCTTCCATAAATGCTTGTGACACCATTCCTGCAAGAGCCCTGCTGCTCGAAAGGGACGTCACAGTTGCTGCCCTAAAGCAGTCTCTCTCTCTCTCTCTCTCTCTCTCTCTCTCTCTCTCTCTCTCTCTCTCTCTCTCCTGTGCTCAGGAAACAACACGAGAAACCAAAGGAGGTGATCTGAAATGTCTTCCTCTGGCTGGAAGGCCACTTCATGCCAAAAACCTGGACAAAACCTGGGACTATTAAGGCAAGTGGAGAGGAACGGAGGAGTCTTTTCCTACGGTAGGGGGCAAGAGACACCATGTGCAATCTGGGCAGGTCCACATGAAGAGCAGCCATGCTCGGACCCAAGAGGTTCTTTTGCAGCATCCTGAGTGCAGTCACCCCCTTCTTCTATCTCCCACTACACTTGCCGATGAACCTCCCCCTGCACTGGGTATAATGGGGGAGGGATGACTGACTATAGGGTAGTGAAGCTAGGAGGAAAAGCTTTGTAAGAAAACCACAAACAGGAGAGGGCAGGATGGGAGCAGCCAGGGTTCTGGCATAGGCTGGAAGTCATCTTTCCTCCTGAGGATCAAGGATCACGGTAGTAGCAACAGGAAATGATGTTAGATGGGTAGGGTGGGGCTGTACCAGATGAAAAGTTGCTAGAAATTACACTTGTGTGCTTATAAAAAAAGAGGGTGGGAGAGAAAAGCTGACTTGATGCAGCAAAGAAATTAAACCCATACAGGCAGATGCAACGGGAAGGAGCCTAAAGGAAATGATCAGAAAGAAAATGACAGATCTGGAAAACCACAAATGAAGAGCAAAAGGAGTAAAGCTGGAATAAATGGACTGCAAGCAATTATCAAAGCAAAAAATACAAATCAATCTTCAGTTCTGCAAAGTTAAAAAGAAAATGACTTCTAGATGCAGACTGCAAATCCCCGTGCTTTCTTAGGCAAAGCAATATGCATAAGTTCATGGATCAATACAACTTAAAAGCACTTTGTCAGAAAGCTACCCTTACGGATGATCCAACCTGCAAAAAAGCTGGCCTCAAGCTTTTCATCTGTAGTATCAATACCACAAGTTAATGGGACATTACCATTGTCTGTGTTTTGAGCAAACATTGAGATGCGAGTTGCATTTCATGAATGGAGGCAATTAAGAAAAACATTTTATCGAATGAAAGCTAAAAAATTTCCCTTGAAATAATAGCTGTTTGAAGACTATCTGCAGCTAATTATTGATACTAACTATGGAAAACTTAAATATTAAACTCAAGACAAAGGAATCATAAATACAACAGGACACTGCAGTAAAACTAGGTAAATGTGGCCCATTGTTACCTAGTTCTTTCCAGGATAAATGTAAATCTATGTGGAAGAGGGAATATAGTTTTTTAAGTCTGCTTTTCTAAAAGTCATGTAAAATGCATGATTGTATGAAAGAGATTCTGAGTTTGAAACATTGGCTAATATTAACAAAGACTGAGAAATGTAAGGAGAGAAGTGGAGAGAATTGTATACTCAAAAAACAGCAAAAGAGGGCGTTTGAACATTAAAGGACAAGCATCAAAAGAAGTGGATGCAGAGAAAACATGGTCCATAGAACAAATGGGACTGACAGATGAACAGCATGAAACAAGATTTTAAAACTATAAGTCAGGATGTGGAATACGTCTTTTGTGCTAATAAAAATCTACTTTAAACATCTCCCTGAAACGGCACCCACTCAAGTTGTTTTCCCCAAATTTAGACAATCACTGCCTATCAGAAAAAACCTGAACTAAAGGGGGGGATATTAGACAAAGACAATTGATACCAAAGAAAGCAGAGTTAAAGTCGAGATATTAAACATCACCTTTAAGATCAAAACATTGATGGAAGCAAAAGTGCACTCCTTTTGACCAGTGATGCAAACATTTGTGAGTTAGATAAAAATAGCAAGGAAAGTCTCACAAAACTTCTAAACATGGTGTGTTAGTCCGGGTAAACTAGAGAAGCAAATCCATAGACATGCATATAGATTTAATGGAAAGGTTTATATACAGGAGGAATGCAACATTGGGAAAGCATCCCAACCAGTCCAGTTCAAAGTCATAAGTCCAATATTTGCTCATATGTCCGATATCAGTCTATAAAGTCTCCTTCTGACTCACAAAGTCACAGGCCAGTGGGTGCAGAATCCTGGCACTGGCAGGGGTCTCTGCATGGCTCCTCCCTTCCAGGGCTCAGGGTACATCAACAGCATCCAGTGGTGGTAGTAGCAACTCAGCACTGGCAGGGATCTCCACGTAGCTTCTCCAGCTTCAGAGGTCTGGTTCCACCAGGCTAAGTCCGTGTGGCTTCTCCTCCAGCTCCTTCAGCCCCTCGGATGCTGCCATCTTGTCTTGTCCGTAGTTTGTTGTTTCTAAGACTAACTACCAATAACTAGGGAGATAGCTTCTCATCTTCACGAGGGAAACATTGTGAGATTTACCAGAAGTCTAAGGAGTAAGCCATACCCACATGGAGGCCTCATTGACTACTCAAATGGCTATGTCCAGATTGACAGGCTAGACTCCACCCCTACATTTCAATCATGACATTGACATAAGCACATGACTGCCACACATGGGCACATGGTAACAGATGAAGGCAATTCTTTACTCAAGAGAAATCAAACAAGCAAAAATCAAACACCTGCCACATAGCTAATTCCTACTTCTAACAGCCCTCCGGATTTCTGAAACTGTAAAACTTGATGTAAACACCTCATCTTCCTCCTGCTAAAAGCATGGAAGATTTGATCTGCCAACCTTACAATTAACAGTCCAAAGTTTACTCCATAGCATCACAAGGACAAAATTAAGTGCTTGCTCATTCAATTAGATACCAATGGCAGCTCATCCATGAAAAAATAAGCTTTAGTGTTCAGCATTCATAGGATATATTCATTTTTTTTACAAATTGATCATTTTAGACCATAAAGTTATTCAAATTTTAAATAACAAGTGGTACAACCCTGTCTAACCAAATAAAATAAAACTGAAAACTAATGATGCTGAGGCTAACAATAATGATTATGTCACAGTGATAGAAGGTTTTAAATCCTTTTCTAAAAACTTATGGATGGAAAACCTATTCAAATCTCAACTCTAAAATGTAAATAATACAAAAGGACTGTTGGATTTGTGGTCAAGTTGTTTCCAATTCTTGAAGACCTTCTCTATATGCTAGGTAGGTGCTCTTAGGTCTGTTTTGACCCACAGTGATGCCATTACTTGGATGCTCCCAGAGAGATTCCTTGGCTGTGATCTTGGGTGAAGCAGATTGTGATGTCTTTCTCTTGAGGAGCCACTGCTGAGATCTGAACCACCAACCTTTCAGTCAGCAATTGCACACTTAATCATTTGCACAGCCAGCATATTATACTTGTATGCCATATTTTGGAGATTTCTCAGCTTCCCTGGAAAGGGAATAAACTGTTTCACTTGTGCAACAGGACTCTAACTATTTTTATGATTTTTCTCCTTCTTTCTGGAGGGCATGTGTCTTTGCAAAGCAGCCAGTGTACTATCACTCCAAGCCAGCTAATACAATATTCTCATTTGGATGAATACAGTGTTCTTCAGAATTTACAGATGGCCCAGATGATTTTAGAGAATATTGTGATAAAAGGAAAAAGAATTAACATATCCTTAGGGTAAGGTAATTAATATATACTTTTATTCATCCTGTATGAATGAAAATTGTTTTTAATTATTTTATCTGATGGGCATTGGATGCAATACATTTGCCAGATCAATATTTTCATGTCCTTCTCCCGGGGCTCTAATAAACACACCACTTTCAGAACAACAACTGCACTTAGATGTATAATTTGATTAAGTTTGCAATAGTAAACTCTTCTGTTATGTGATAATTTCTTACATTAAATTTTTGAATGGAGCTGTGGAAGTTTTCAAGTTGTGGGACTTTACCTTTCTTATTATATCAGAATTCTGAGGTTAAGGTACTAAAGAACTAAAATATGTATACTCAGGAACTGACCGAATTAACAAGCAATGGGTGAATCTGGACCCAATAGACAGTGTGAGATATTCTGAGTTGGAGTTCATAGATGACTTGACTCCCTTACACCCATCTTATAACAGGGATCCAGGATGGTGCTTTGGGTATCATGTGCCAGTATCTATTGGATCTTGTAACCATAACCCTCAAGACAAACCATTTCTCCAGTGTGCTATTTCTGAAGTAAATAGCCAGGCCCATTAAGAAAGCACAGGGAGAAGGGTCAGAGTCTAGACCCAAAGCCCACCTGTTTATAGCTGGTCATTTCCTCACAAAAGGGCCTCACAGTAGGGACCATTCACCCAGGGTGCAATATAGTGACAACAAAACACACAAGATTCCCATAATTCTTTAATGATTTCTCCTCTCCCCACCCCCTACTACCATGGTCCCTATTCAACCTCACGAATCCTGCTAGACTGGTGTGGGAACATTGGTACAGATCAGAGCTTGTCAACATCTGGATTCCACGAATTAGGAAAGGAGGAGGGGGCAAGAGAGAACTGATAGCAAGGATGGATGTATAACCTCCCTCAAGGAGGAAAAATAGCAGAACTGTGGGTGAAGGAATACAATGGAAAGTGTAAGATAGAAAAAATCGTAGTAATGATATACAATTTATTAAGGGCTCATGAGGATGGTAGGATGGGCAAGGGAGGGAGTAAAGAGGAGCTGATATCAAAGGATTCAAGTAAAAAGAACATGATGTTTTGAACATGATGATGGTAGCATCTGTAGAAATCCACTTGACATAATTGATTTATTCTTATAATATCTGAAGAACCCCCAATAAAATGATCAACAAAAATAAATAAATATCAAAACAGAAAACATGGGGGAATCAACATAAGATGTGTGTGTCATAATATAACATGCTCTGTATTCATCAATGGCTGACTTCTTTTTGGTGAGGATTTCTAGGACTGAAGATGGACTTAAGTTCTCAAAGCTGAGGAAGACTTCATGACTTCATTCTGAAGTGGCTGGTTCTAGTCTTGTCTGTTCTTGATGCTTTCTGGTATCGCATGTAAGACCGCCTGACTTTCCCTCCTGCTTTCTACCATTCATTCCTTCCTGTCTATTAAGCAATCTCCTTATTTTAATTACTTCATTTGTCCTTAGGTATACAATAGTTTATAACCGATTTCTGAAAATACTTGTAGATGTCCTGTTCTGATTTTGCTGTCCCTTTAGAAAACCATATTGGGTATTAGTTGAATTGTATAGTCCCAAAATATGTGTCTTAACTCCTAACTCCTTTGTGTGTGGTTATAACCTCATTTGGGAAAGTGTCGTTATCATTATGTTAATGAAGCATGATTCTAAAAAAAAAAAGTTTCTGACTCATAGAAATCCTGTAAGGCAGGGTAGAACTTCCTCTGTGGATTTCTGAAACTGTAACCCTTTATAGGAACAGAAAGTCTCAGCAAGATTAGTGTAGGGGATATCTTGAGTCAATTTTTTGAAGGTATAAAAGTAATTGAACAAGTGAACAAAGCAAAGATAAAGAAAGAGAAACGCTAAGCCACATGAAGATTTCTCAGGGCAGACACAGGTCCTTTTCCAGAGCCAACAGGCTGAAAGGCTTCCCCCAAGAGACAGTGTTCTGAATTTGACCTTGTAGCCTCTATAAACAGAACAAGGAAATGGTTTAAAATCAAGAAGGGTGTGTGTCAGGGTTGTAACCTTTCGCCATACTTATCCAATCTGTGTTCCAAGCAAATCATCAGAGAAGCTCGATTATAAAAAGAAAAATGTAGAATTGGGATTGAAGGAAGGATTATTAAACACCTGTAACATGCAGATGACACAATCTTGCTTGCGAAAAGTGTGGAGAACTTGAAGCACTTGTTGATGAAGGTAAATGATTACAACTTTCAATATGGATTACAACTCAATGTCAAGAAGACCAAAATCCTTACAATGGGACCAATAGGTATCATCAAGAAAATGGAGAAAAGATTCAAGTTGTCAAAGATTTTGTCTTGCTTGGATCCACAATCAATGGGAGCAGCATTTCAAGAGGTCCAACCAGGTATTGCATCACTTAAACCCGTAGTAACAACAACAACAACAAACTTGTATTGGGGGTTGATAAGCTTGAATATTACTTTGTGGACTAAGGTGTGCCTGATCCAACTCATGATATTTTCAATGACTTCATATGAATGTGAAAGGTAGATACTGAAAAAGAATCAATATATTTGAATGCTGTGCTTGTGAAGAATATTGAAAGTACCATTTTCTGCCAAAAGGACAAACAGAGTTGTCTGGGAAGAGGTATAGTCAGAGTACTTGGTAGAGGCAAGAATGGCAAGACTTCATCTCACATGCTTAGACATGATGTCAGGAGAGGGCAGGCCCTGGAGCAGCAGGATTGATTGTGATTGATACCGTGCAGAGGCAATGAAAGAGAAGAAGTTCCTCCATGAGATATGAGATAGATTGACACAGTGTCTAGCTCTTGCTATCTAATTCTTGCCCTAGAAGGTTGTGGTCATATTTAGTAATTTACCTTTTTCCTCCTTCACCACATATATGCTTTCTCTTAACAATTATACTTACTTTCAGAAATCTTATTTTCATCTCTTTGGATGCCTTCAATACATATGGGGCATGCCTAACTTTTCATTTGAATTCTTTCCTAAGCTTTGGTTTCCTATATCCTACTTCAAGAGATCCATTATAGGAATAATGTACCAATTCAAGAAAAGAGCAAAGCTCTATCCCTGGTATAAAATTAACATTTGATATATGATAGGTATCTTAGACTGGATTCTCTAGTGAAGTGAAACCAGTGAAATTGCTAGGTAACTAGCGAGATAGTTAACTAGAAAGAAAGAGAGGTCAAGAGGTAGAGAGATTGACTGTTGTCAAGAAAATGGCTCATGATCTTGTAGAACAGTGGTTCTCAACCATCCTAATGCTGTGACACTTTAATACAATTCCTCATGTTGTGGTGCCCCCCTATCCATAAAATTATTTTCATTACTATTTTGTGGCAGTCATGTGCTTATGTTAATTTCATGATTGAGATGTAGGGGTGGAGTCTAGCTTGTTAATCTTAAGATAGACATTGAGTAGCCAATGAGGCCTCTGTGTGGGCATGGCTTTCTCCTGAGACTTCTGGGAAATCTCACGATATTTCCTTCATGGAGATGAGAAGCTATCTCCCCAGTTGTTGTAAGTTAGTCTTAGAGATGATAAATTACGGACAAGACAAGATGGCAGCATCCCAGGAGCTGGAGAAGCCGGAGGAGAAGCCACACAGCGTTAGCCTGATGGAACCAGACCTCTGAAGCTGGAGAAGCCACGTGGGGACTCCTGCAAGTGCTGAGTTGCTTCTACCACCACTGGATGCTGTTGATGTACCCTGAGCCCTGGAAGCAAGGAGCCATGGGGAGACCCCTGCTGGTGCCGCGACTCTGCATCCACTGACCTGTGACTTCATGCATCAGAAGGAGACTTTATAGACTGATATCGGGCATAGGGGCTAATATCAGACTTTTGACTTTGAACTGGACTGGACTGGGATGCTTTCTCAATGTCCCATCCCTCTTATATATAAACCTTTTCCTTACATCCAAATATGTGTCTATGATTTTGTTCCTCTAGTCTACCTGGACTAACGCTTATTTCAAAACTGTAAATGCTACTATTATGAATCTGTTGACCCCTATGAAAGCTTCTTCAACCCCCAAAGGGGTTGTGACCCACAGATTGAAAACAGCTGTTGTAGAGGTGGCCATGTCCAAATCCATGGGTAAGTAATAAGTGTGGAGGCTTTTCTTGACTCACCTAGCCACAGAAGCTCACAAATCTAAGATCAATAAGACAGCTGGTAGACTGCTGACTCATTGGCTGTGGAGTCTGATGAATCCAAGCATCATTAGCAGACTCAGACATCTTGATGAATTCTTTTTCTGTGAACATTTGCTTTGTTGGGAATTAACTTAAGTGTCAAGGCCATTTTCATGAATGGATTGTTCTCTTTTATTTTCATTTGCATATAAAGATTATAACTTAAAATTTTTACTCTGAGGAAATCACCCCCTCCTTTGCACAGCTTTTTACTGCACAATGAAAAATGCATGTGCCCATTCTATCATTTATATAGTCAGTGTGAGTCAAAGTAAATTCTTAGGTAAAGAGGTGTGGTTTGGACCTAAAAGTCCCAGTGTGGCTTTGTAGCTTCAATATTTTTATTTGAATCAGTGAAGATGCCCAAAGGTCATGATCTGTTGTGCAGGTTGTTTAATCTGTACTGAGTTTGGTTCTTTCAGCACAAAAGATTTCTGATAAAGGGTCATTCTTGAACAGCCAGGAGACACACAGAATACAGAGAAAAGATCTACGTAGAACAGAAAACTAAAAATAACCCAATTTAGTTAATATTTAACACCTGGCATTTTCACGCATCATAGTTTAAAATTTAAGACTCATCAGTGGGTAAGAAAGCCAACAATATTTCTTTAATATTTTAGTACCTGAAACCACTTAGCAGTAAGGGAAAGGCTGCCTATTATGCATTATGTTTAATCATTAAGGATGAGGCCAAATTTCCACTGTCAGAAAAACCAGCCACCCACTTGCTATTAACAGGGACTCAAGCCAAAACCACCAGGCTTAAAATTTAGTTCTGGAGCGTACGGTAGTGATTATTTCTCCTTTTTTCCCCCCTTTCCTTTCAGGACCTTATTTTCAGTAAAGGGGCTTCCCAATTCCTGAAGATTTCTCCTTAATGATGCCTAGACCCCACTTCTGAGACCTTGTTCACTGATGATGGAATTTTAGTGGTATAAGGGAAAAACTTTGTCCAGCTGCCAGCTCTGCTTTCTATCAGTCTACCTCCCCAGTTCTGGCACCTGCTCTGCTACCAGCCAAACTTCCATGAAACATCGAATCCTAGGCAAAGTTGGCTTAGCACTTGACCCTACCCAACTAGTTGAACTCTAAGCCAAAGATGCTAAAATTAGAATTTCATAGTCACTCTACTACTCTCCCTCTGTCACTTTGTTGTGCGGTAGTGGTTTATGTGTTGCTCTGATACTGGAAGATATATCACTAATATTTAAAATTCCCAAAATGCCACCCACGGTGGATAAGTTTCAGCAGAACCGCCAGACTAAAAAAACATGCCTGATGATGGGTTCCTGAAAATTAGCCAATGAAAACCCAGGGATCACAACAGAATATTTTCCAAAATAAGAGATGGGACTGCTTATTTGAAAGACACTCTGGCCCCTGGTTGTTGTAACCATGAACTTGACAATATCAGTAACTGTGAAGATGGCACGGAGCGAGCAAGGCTTACTCCGTTGTACATGGGGCTACTGTGAAGTGGCATCAACTTGATGATCAGGGTATCTTCTCTTTCATCCTGTCTTCTCCTAAAAATCAGGGCCTAAAACACAGTTCATGAATGTTTCTCAGAAGGAGAACAACAACGAAACGTTTTTCTGCCTAGAAAGTATGAGGGTTGGGACAGTCCCCTGGAATCTTTGTGACTGTTAAATTAGGAGAGGAGAAGTGGAGTTGTCAGTTACCAGGAGCTAGTCTAAAAGATGGATACAGAATTTGTATCCAACCAAGTTATTGTCCTGGAATTTGTGCTTCTTGGGAACCCAACATGATTACCAAGACATTGCCACCTGTCCACATTCCTGACTTTATTGCAGAGAAGAATCATGTCTTGGAATAACGCCTGGCATGTTCAGGCTGAGGCTAACTGAAACTTGGTTATGCCCAACGGTTATGCCTTCTTTGATGTTATGATTCATTCATTATGAATGATAGTCAGTTCCCAATTTATACATTAATATCAAAGTTTCAGCCGGCATAATGACAAGAGGCTTCAAACCTTCTTCCTTGACCAGACATTAAGAAATCAAGGAACACTTGCCAGGTTTGACATGGAGAGAGGAGCACACATGGAATATTGCTCTAATTCAAACATCAATGAGCTTCTTGTCCTTGAGGAAGCAAGTGTAATTGACTACAAAAACTTACCGTGATTTCCAGTTTACATACTTCCTGTGGATTTGCATATCCACAAGACCCTTTAAAGTGGGACATTTTTAATTTAAATAAAAAGAATAGTGGAAGGACATTCCTTACTAGTTTTTTTTTTAATGGCTACCTGTGAGAAAGAAGAGACTGGACAAAGAAGATAAAGCTGATTTGAACAGACCACATGTGTTAGTCTGGGTAAATTAAAGAAACAAATTCATAGAAATGCATACGTGTATAAGAAAGAGTATTATGTAAAGGGCAATTGTATATTACAAAAGTAGCCTAAACCAGTCCAGTCCAAGTCCTCATGCCTTATCTTAGCCCATATGTCCAAAATTGATCTGTAAAGTACTCTTCAAACTTACAAAACACATGCAATGATGCTGAATGCAGGATGATCACAGGCCAGTGGGTAGAAAGTTTTCAGATCCAGTGGTGTTGTAAATATCTCAACTCTGGCAGGGGTCTGCAGATCCTAGGACTGCATCAGGGTAGGTCCGTGTGGCTTCTCCTCAAGGATGTCTCACAGGAAGTCTGCCTTGTCAGTAGAGTGTTGTCTCAAGGGACTGAGTGAGCAGAAAGAGAGTCTGTTTCCCACCTCCAAGCAGGAAATACAGGATTTCTCAGAATTCTCAGAAGACCCTGACCACATAGAGACCTTGTTGGCTATGATCAGATTGACAGGAGTAGACTCGACCCCTTCACTTTTAATCCTTTCAAGTCCCAACTTGACCCCAGATTATGTAACTAGCACAGCTCATTTTGGAGATCTTTCTTTAAGAGTGTGTATTTATTACATAATTGCACAGCAATTTAAATTTTAAAAGAAATCTCTAAATATGAAAACATGAGATAAATGACCCTCATTATCTCCCTATATATATACATATACACACATATATACATATATATACACACTCTCTCTATATATATATATACACACACACACACAGTAGGTGTCATCATCATCCAGTTGGAAACTGCTTGATGTTTTAATACAGTAACTTGATTGAGGAATGCTGATGACATATTGTTGAAGAAGTAAGGAAATTGAAAAAGCAAAAGAAAAGACCACTTTTTTTAGGGATCATTACCACTGGCCAGTTTGTATTGTTATGCAGCGTGTGTTATACATAAAACAGCTTATCCTAAGTCAGAATAGAACTATGCTCCATAAACTTTTTTATTATTTATAAAACACATTTTCATTATAAATTAAGTGGGATCTACATTTCAGATCATCAACTTTGTATTCAGTTTTTTAAAAAAAAATACAGATTTTATTGGGGGCTCTTATTGCTCTTATAACATTCAATACATCATTTGTAACAAGCACACCCATACACTTGTTGCCATACTCATTTCCAAATATTTTCTACTTGAGCCCTTGGCATAAGCTTCTCTTTCCCTCTTTCCTCTAGTTCTTTTTTTTTCAATTCCAGCTCCCCATATTTCCCTCCCCCCTGCTCCTCTCCCATGAGCCCATAATAATTTACAAATTGTTACTAGCTTTTCATATTGTACACTGTCCAATGTGTCACTTCACCCACGCCATTTTCTGCACTGCAGAGAGGAGGTCATATGTAGATCCCTGAAATCACTTCCCCCTTCTACTCCACCATCCCTCCACCCTTCCTCCAGTATCACCACTCTCCCCACTAGTCCCGAGGAATCACCTATCTTAAGTTCCCCATGTTTCTCATACCAGTGTGCATCCCCTGGTCTAGCTGAATCTGTCTAGTAGAAGTGGGATCATGATAGTTGGTGGGAGGAAGCATTTGAGAGCCAGAGGAAAGTTGTACATTTGATTGCTACTACATTGTACCTTGACTGGCTCATCTCCTCTCTGTAAGAGGATGTTGATGGGCTTTGGGTCCCCAATCTGTACTCCCCTCACTTATAATGATATAATTTTTAGTTCTTTGATGCTTGATACTGGATCCCTTTGACACCTCGTGGTTGCTCGGCTGGTGTGCTTCTTCTATGTAGGCTTTGTTGCTTCTGAGCTGGATGGCCACTTGTTTACTTTCAAGCCTTTAAGATACCAGATGCCACATCTTTTGATGGTCAGGCACCATCAGCTTTCTTCACCACATTTGCTTATGCATACATTTGTTTTCAGTTATCATGTTGGGGAGGTTCACATCATGGAATACCAATTTAATAGGACAAAATATTCTTGCACTGAGGAAGTACTTGAGTGGAGGCCTGATGCCCATCTGCCATCCTAATACTAACCCTGTAAGTATATGCATGTTGATCTATTCCCCATCATCATATATAAATAAATGCACCTATGTACATGCCTGTATTTAAATCT
>PVJH01039399.1:0-16387 GCA_004026705.1 Nesogale talazaci | reverse complement strand
TTGGATGATTAAAGGACTGGGTGATGATCTGTCGCTACGTGGACCTGCTCCTGATCTGCCCCAAGCGGGACAGAGTCCCAGACTGCACCGCCTGGCATTTTTTTGGGGGTCAGGGAACAGGGCCATGAGTGGTGAGGTGACAACGAGGCCCGTGAAGAAGTCCCAGCTGGAAAAGGGCAGGGTCGAACTGCTCTGACCCAGGAAGGACCACGTGGAGGTCTCCACAAGCACAGCTGTGAGTGAGAAAGAAACATTCCGCGCCCTGACAGCCAGCGCCACGGATTTTTCCAGAGTGCGCCCGATTTCAGCGTGTTTGGGTTTGGGTGACAGCGGTGAGATGTGGGTTCTTGAGCCCTTGGGCCATGAGGCCTGTGATTTAAGCACAGGTGCAACTCCAAGGCGTCGAGCAGAAAACATCCCAGCTTGACAAGCTTTTCCTTCTTGGGTGGGTCCAGGCATGCTAAGTGATGCCCCCGGGGCCACCTGGACCCTGCCCTGGGCTTTGCATTTGCAGTCATTTGGGAGTTAATCGTTACATCCACTTCTCTTAAAATCACTTGGGACCTGAGTCTTGGGCTTAGCCCAAATGACTTGGCCGGAATGCAAATCACTGATTGTTCCAGGCAGGGGTCAGGAGGCCTCCGGCCTTCATCACTGCTCTGACCTCGTTAGTCCCAGCAGTGAGTCTGCCGCCATTTCACATCTACCTCCAGAACAGGTCTCCAAAGTCAGGCCCCAGAGCCTGCTGTCCATACGTGTCCCCTGCGGAGTGGGGACAGCAGCCTCTGTACCAGCAGAAAGACAAGACAGCCCGAAGAAAGGTGCCTTCCCGTGGGACAGCACTTTCATCCCGGATGTGAACCGAGCCTGGCCCCAGAGGCGGCGTCTCGGAGACACTGGTGTCACGTACTCGGGAAACCCAGTCGGAGGTGGGCACATGTCAGACTTCTGCTGACATTCCTGGAAGTGATTTTTGGTGTTGAAACTGTTCCTTATCCCGGTATTTGAAGACTTGAAACCCTAAACTTCACGGTACAAATCCCAATTCCATGCTTGTGTGTGTGTGTGTGTGTGTGTGTGTGACTGTACACTTGACAACACCCTGCAGCCCCGACATGAAGAGCAGGGTAGTACGTGCTTCTGGAAACGTGAAGCCGAGGCATGCACCGTGAGAAAGGTTGAGGCACAGTTGTCTCCATCTGATGCGGTGTCCGCGTTTGCTTCCCACGGGGTAGGTACGTGAGCAGGGTGCTCCGTGTTCTCTGTGGGGGCTTAGCACCCAGACAGTGAGACAGCTGAGGGGCAGAGAAGCGTCAAGTGGCTTTGCAGCTGCACGGTTGGTTCCTGGTTACAGGGCGCCTTCGTGGGTGGCTGGGGAGCAGACCGAATTGCCCTCCCACATGCCCACCACATCTCAGATTCCCAAAGTGTACAACTCGGAGCAGCACAGGGACGAGTTCAAGCCAGCCTCCGGCCTTGCCCGTCCTGTGGTTCTGAGAAGAGGGGGCAAGGTGCTTGGGTTGCCCGGGCTTGACTTGCTCAGTCACTGCCGGCTTCGGAGAACTGGTTCAGGAAAGGACGTAGATGCCCTCTCAGCCCTTGCTCTCCGCCGCCGCCCCTGCCACCGTCTCGGGGCCGTGGACCGGTCTGGGTGACTCCCCCGCTCCGCAGACCCTGCCCCGGGACCCGGACCCGGTCTTTCTGGGATCCAGGCCCCCAAGCTTCTGACGCCGCCTTGGCTCTCCTCCTAGGTTGATGAGTGTGACTGCAGGAGATGGCATGCAGTGGCATCCTTCCTGCAACTTGAACTTGACAATCATGGCTTGCTGGTCTCAGACGGGCTCTCAGTTCTCAGTGCGGGGCGTGTGACGTAGCAGTCGGGCCTCCCTCCTCCCTGTGGGTTCCGTCTCTCCCCTTTGGTTAGCTGCACCCCCTTTTCTAATGTGCTGTGGAGTTTTGGAGATAATTGAGGCGCGTGCTTGATTTCCATGTTTACAGTTTATACGCTTTCCTAGACTTTTCAACGGAAATGTCAATAAATGCTCTGAGTTGGTGTCAAAGCAGGACCTCCTTGTTTCTTTCGTGGCGCGGTGGGGGGCGGGGCGGCGCTTTCTTATCCTCAGACGTGAACTGGGAAGGGATGGGGGTTGGCCAGAACCCCTCCTGTTCATCCCCCTGCAGGAAGTGAGGTGGAGTGTGTCCAGTTCAGCATGGGGGTGCTGTGGGGTGGTCCTCCCCTCCTTCCCACTATTAAGAACACTGCTTCTCAACCTTCCTCAGGCCACGACCCTTCCCCACAGTTCCTCGTGCTGGGGTGACTCCCCCAGCCATCAAATGATTCTCGTTGCTACTTCGTCACTGTTATTTTGCGACTGTTAGGTATCGGGCGAACTCAGTGAAAGGGTCGTTGGACCCCCAAAGGGGTGGCGATCCACAGGTTGAGAACCGCTGCTGTAGCGTGATGCAGGCGCTGGGGGCAGAAGCCTTCTGGAATAAGCAGTCAGGACTCCCTCGTCCAGGAAGCGAGCGTCAGGAGGTCACGGCCCATACCACCTCGACTGCCCGTCCTGGTGGCACATGGACAGCTGGAGCCCACTCGCCGCTCCCAGGGAGGACGGTGAGGCTGTTTCCCTTCCTTAATGCTTGGCAGTCCCGGAGACCCAGGTGGAACAGCCATGCTCTGACCTGCATGCTCACTGGGAGCCGAAGCAACTGGGCAGCACTGGCTTTGGTTGGTTTTGAAACGGCTTTATGGGCAGAAGGCCCACACACACCAGACAATGCATAGTTCAGTCACACTGAGCAGAGATGTGCCGTCACTACCACGCTGTGTTTTGAGGACAGTGCCTTCCTTCCTGCACTTGTCGTTAGCAGCTCCCCATTTCTCCCGAACCTCCTCGGCCATGCCCCCAAGAAACCATGGACCCAGTGACCGTCTCTGGACATTTAGGTTTAGCCACTGGTGAGCCCCAAGAAAATAGGAACGGCACAAGTAAGACCGCCACCAGAGAAGCAGCAAGTGGGGCTCAAGCCACGGCCCTCGCAGGTGGGTTGACGTGCTCTGATCGTAAACGGGTGCCCCATGATGGGACGCGGGCAGCTCCCCACCAAAAGCTGAGGCTTCTATGGAAGGCGGGACTGCCCCCATGCCCAGAGTCTCCATGCTGACGGGCCACGATGGCAAGTTTGAACCCTTGCTGGCATTTCTTCACGTCCTTTCCTCCCTCTGTGCCTGCCAAGTGCAGCTGACGGCAGAAAGAAAACAAGAAACAATGCGAGAAAAGCAAGCCTCTGATAGCTCCATGAAGTGCTTCTGTTGCTCTTGGACCCCGGTCTGTTTACCCAGTGTCCCTTTCTTCCTCCGAGACGCTGTGCCACACCCCTCTGCCCACTTGAGTGACTCGGGGTGTCGACTTGATCTCCCTGCTAAAGCCCGGGGACACTTACAGCCTAGAGTCAAGCTGGGCAGGCCTCCTTTGTCTGGTTAAACTATTATTTGTTGTCCTCCTGCCAAAGTGTAGCGTTACCGCAGCCTGAAATGGCTGGGTGTCTTGAAAACTCACAGGTCCGGTTGGCTGTTTCCATAGCTGCTGGGGCATGGTGGCTGCGTCTGCACGGGGTGTGTGCAGACGCCATGATCCTGTGACAAGCCCCCCCCCTTCCCCCAGTTCCTTTCCGTCAACATGCCAGGATTCTGGCATTGTAAAGGCTAAGACAGGGTGGCTGCATTTCAGTACAAGTGCCGGTCAAGTTCCTCACCCCGCCCCCAACATTTCTGCCTTGTGAGTTTGAGGCGATCTGTGAGGCTTAGCCAGGGAGCGGGGCCTACTGAGAAGAATCCAGAAAGAGCCCTTCCCCTGTGAGCCCCCCACAGCTGGGAGAGGAAGAGGAGGCTTGAGGGTGTCTTGACCCCGTCACGGTCACGGTGCCTTCACGGCTCTGAAATGCTGGCTTAGCTGGCCGCCACCTCTCGGGCTTCCAACTGGTTCGATCTGGTCTGCCCTCCCCACTCCGCTGAGAACGTGCACTCTCCCCTCCTGGATACTCAGGGTCAGCACTCGGCTTTCAAGTGCTAATGTGCCTCACGCACTGGATGGATGAACGCATGGATTGTGATTAGGTGTATGGACGACCCCCCCCCCCCCATATAAAAGTATTTGAAAAGAAAAGAAAAGGAGATCCCCGGGTGACTCTTAGGTGCGGAGTCTGTAAGAATCCGCGGAATCGGGTGGGCGTTCGGATCCAGTTTGTCTGGGGTGGGAATGCACCTTCCCGGCAGTGGGACCGTCACACCTGGGTGAACTGTTTCGCAGCCTCTGTTCTTTGGGAGGCAAACTCGATCCCCAAACCAGAGTGACTCAAACAAATGGCGCTGGCAGAGAGCATTGAAAGGACCACGGTCTGCCAAAAGAACAAATACACCTGTTTGGAGTAAACACTGCTGGGCGCTCCACAGGGACCAGGATGGTTAGACTCCGTCTCTCCTACTTTGGCTACTTATCAGGAGACCCGTCCCCAGAGAAGGACCTCACGCTGGGCAGAGGGCAGTGAAGAAGCGGGAGGCCCTCCACACGGTGGCACGACACCGCAGCTGCTGCCATGGGCTCAGCCAAAGGACCTGTGCGCAGCACGACACCACAGCTGCTGCCATGGGCTCAGCCAAAGGACCTGTGCGCAGGGCTGGCAGTGTTTCTGTTGTGCGCAGGGTCAGGGTCAACTCAACAACAAAGTTTACAAAAGAGTACCACAGTCAGACTTAAACGAGGAGATCTTTAAAAAGCCCGCTCGCCTTCACCTTTCTGCCCTACCTTTCCCGGTCAAAGCAGATCAGCGAAAGGAAGAGAAATAACAAAGCCACCCTCACCCTGACGACACCAGATGTCCTGACATTTATGACATCACAGTCAACATCCAATGGACATGAGTGAAAGCAGAGGGTGTTGGCATGTTTCACTGACTGTGCAAAGGCATGTGGCTGGCTCTGTGGGTGGTCGACTGGGGAGAACCTTGGGACGGGAGGAAATCCCAGAGCACTTCGTCGTGTCCATGCTGAACCTGTCCGTGGACAGAGAGGTAATCATTTCCACAGAGTCAGGGGACACGGAGCTGTGTGAAAGGAGGGAACGTGTCAGGGTAGCAGCCAGACTTACTTAATCTGTGTCCTGAGTAAACAACCGGAGAATCTGCTCTGCCTGAAGAAAACAAACATTGGGATTGGAGGAAAGCTCACCCACCACCTGCCCGTGTGGAGATGACAGAGCCTTGCTGGCTGAAAGCGAAGAAGACTCCAAAGTACTTACTGATGAAGGAAGGTCCGAGACCACAGCCTTCGGTAGGGCGTAGAACCCACTGGAAAGCAAAGATCCTCACAGCAGAACCAAAGGCAGCGCGGCCACTGTGTTCTCAAGGATTTCATTTCCTCCGGATCCACAACCAACGCTCTTGGAAACAGCGGTCAAGACATCAAATGGCCCACTGGGCAGACCGGCTGCACGGGACTGATTACAGGGCTGCCAAACCACTGAGACGCGAGGCCCAGGGGAGTTGACATACAACCCTTACTATCGTGGCCAGAGTTACTCAGCGTCCTTCCTGCCAGACGTGTGCGGGAATACGCAAGAGCGTCAGATAGTCGGCGTTTACTCCTGTCGTACATGGGGATCGCTTGAGAGTTGTTGAGTGAGGGGAGCGTCAATTTAACAACTTCCACGTGGCCTTTATCCGCAGATGGGGAAGCCCGTGGAAGTTTCTATTTGTCTCCTGAAGAGCAAGCTCTGCCAGGGCATGTCAAGGCACAGGAAGACATTTCAAAATACGAAAGAAACCAAACCCCTGAACTTAAAAATGATAAAAGCCCCCCTGCCTGCCCAGGTCTTAGATACTAGGATCTTCCAGAATCAGAAAGGTCAGATACACCCTGAGGTTCAGCTTTAGAGCTGTATTTTGAAATCCCCGCCCTGTTCTTTGTTCTCACTGCCAGGACATGACCCAGAACTTAATGGTAGCTGCAACATTTTGGTTCATTCCTTTGGGGGGGAGAGGGGAGCACCCCAAAGTCACATCTCAAAAATAAATGAAGGAAAATGTCCATTTGAATGTGTTTTCTCCATTTCTCCCTAAACCTGACTCCCTCACACAAGGAGGCCCCTGCCACCCAGCTGATTCCAACTCCTCCTGAGCCTGGCGGTCAGGTTAGAACTGCCCCAGGGGGTTTCTGAAACTGTCCGTCTTTCTTGGAGCAGAGAGCCTCATCTTTTCCCCAGGGAGCGCTGAGTGGGTTCAAACGGCCGACCTGGCAGTCAGCGTGTCACCCGCTGCACCACCAGGGTTTCTTACAGGAGGAGGCAGCCTCCGCTCGCTCCCCTGGAACCAGGCGTGGGTGAGTCTATTTTCAAACATTTATTCCGTTTGCTGTTAAGAGAATGTACAGGGCTGAGCCCCGGTGGCGTCCCAAAAAAAAAAAAAAAAAGAGAGAGAATGTACAGCCAGGCAGCCACCAACTTCATCTCTTTCTGCGTGAAAAATTCAGGGACACTGAGCCTGTGTCTGGTGCGGGCAGGTCCTTCTCACCCTTCTTCTCCAAGTCGTTCCTCCCTTGGCAGCAGACAACACACGGCCCCCCACAGCCTCCTATCGAATATTCCCAGCCGCTGCAGTTACTTTTATTCCATATTCATCGTTCTTAAATGAGCACAAGGCTCAAGGCTGACCTTTCTTTTTACTAGTTAAGCTGAACTGTTGTTTGGTTTTAAAAAGACTTCAGGGCTTAAGGGTTGGAGGGGATCTCAAGACAATCATTCCAGGGGTTCAGTACTTTAGCCTCCAAGAGTCCAGACAACCTGGATTTCGTTAGAAAGTAAATTTCTGTCCTGCAGCTCTCCCCCCTTTTGGTTCGGTCTCCTGGCAAAGTTATGCGTGAGAGCACTGAGCCGTACATTTCATTTCTCCCTCCCGTTTCTCACTCCCCTCCATCTTATGTTGTCCAGGCAACTAGAGACCGATTGTTGTGTCTTGACTGCTTTCTGCAGGCTGTCAGGACCCCAGGAACTGCACAGTGACCTAGAAAGTACAACAGAGACACCAACCATATTCTTAGGCCAAATGGGGATGCCCCATGAAACCATGACCCTATTCCCCCCCCTCCCCAAAAGAACCAAATTCTGTGAGATGTTTGATTGGGCAACTCAGTCTCAGTGGCTGCCCTTTAAAATAAGTTGATCCCAATGCATCCATCACGATTCAACTATCGAATAAGTCAATTCTTCTTACAGGTGTGCAATTTATCGATAGCACAGTAATGAGCCGTGCAACCCCACCCCTAATCAGCGCAATTCCCCATCGCTGGGAGCCACCACTCAGCAGGCCCTAAGCAACAATCTCCCTTTTCTCTCCCCTGCCACTCTTGGTAACCACGAACAAACCCTGGTAACCCCTGGTCTCCATAGATCTGTCCATTCTTGTTGCTTTATGTAATCAGGGCCATACAACACTTGCCTTTTTGTGATTGATTTATGTCACTCTGTGTGATATCTTCTAGCCCCTCCACATATCAGAAGTCCATATCAAAACTATTTCTCCCACCGCCGGCTGGAGTGTCAGCCCACTGAATACTTTTTTTTTTCATTCAGCTAATGTGCATGCAGCTAGGATTTTCCTTTTTTTGCCAACCTTTTTCATGCCATGTAAAAAAGTGCTGACTCAGATATGAGGGGGTGCCCTCACCCCAAACCAGAATTTTTCCCCAAAGCTATGATTTTGATTTTTTTTTTAAAACAAAACAACTTTATCTCCATCAATGCACCCTCCATTGCACTTAATACACTTTGTCAAATCTGTGATTCCATTATTGGAAACGCTTTTCACACTCATTTGTTTGGATGGAGGACAGCACCTCCCTTGTTTTGTTCTTCACCTCTTCTACGTCATCAAATCGCTGCCCTTTCATGCCCCTCTCCATTTGCAGCAACAAAAAGAAGTCGCACAGAGTAAGTCAGGTGTGTGGGGTAAGAGAGGCATGCTAATTTTCGCCCCAAACTGGCTCATGGAGATGGCTGTGTGAGCAGGTGCATTGTGATGGTGGCAAACCAGTCCCCCATCTGCAACCAATCAGGCCTTTTTTCTTTTTTTGTCACACACTGTTAGAAAATTTTTCAAGAACCTCTAAACAGAAAGCTTGTTGAACGGTCTGGGCAGTTGAAACGAACACCGAATGCACTATGAATGGACATTTTTGTCTGTTTGAGAAGCTGACAGACATCCAGAATAAGGTTTGTCATCAGTCAACAATGAAATGAGAAAACCACTTATATACTTGAGTTTTTCCCCACAACGCTATCCGTGTAAGCTGTATTCTACATGTTTCCCCCAAGCAGGAAACAAAATTTCACAGCTGCATGCTGTTCTCTTACCTCTGCCATCACAAAATAGAAGGTTCAAGTGAAATTGCTTTTATGAAAAAAAATTCGGTTGTGTGCGGGACTGTGGCTCACAGGGTTGACAGTTCAAATCCAGCAGCAGCTCTCCAGGAGCAAGGCTGGGCCTCCTACTCCCACCTGGGCAGTGATGCCCCCCTCCCCCCCCCAAAAAAAAAGAAAAGAAAAAAATTCACTGTGACCAGAGAGAACCTTCCCAGGCAATGCCACTGGATGCACTCACTGAGGGTAAATTGCTGCGGGGTGGGTGGTAGTGGGGAATGCAATGGGTGGAGCTTTTTTCCTTTTTTTTTTTGTATGGGGGGTACACCCTCTTACAAATTGGGTTCCAATTGAAAAGATAATGGGGTTTGCTACATTGATTCAGCGTGCTGGGCCTGTTGCTGGGAGGAGCATGGCTGGGACTTTTGCCAGTCCTGGAACCGGGAGGAAGAAACCATGAAGAGTCAGCTTCTCTTTTGGGATCAACAGATGTCTGCAGTGATTTGTACACAGTCTGGGGTTACTACTTAGTTTCATTCAGAAGGTGTCTGTTTGACCAGCCAGCAACACTGTATCTGATGGTCTATCTCAGAGAACCACTTGCACGTAAGGACTTTCATCCCCGTGTGATGTGGACAAGGGACGCTGGAGATGCTCTTGGGGCCCATCCCCGGGCCACGCAGAGGTGTAGCACCAATGTGTAGCCCCTGGGATCCTGGGCCGCAGTTAGGGGGTTCTGGGCTACTTGTACCACAAACAACAAAAACCCAGCCACGCCCCATGGTATCAACCCCCCAGTGCCAGAGGAGGCGTTTCAGTGGTTGACTTTGGGCAAGGGTCACCGGGTCTCTCTACTGGGGCAATCTGGGGTGGGTTCAACCCGCCAAGCTCCTCTCACTACCCAAGCCTGCTGTTTGCAACTCCCGGGCGATGTCTATAGAGTCCCTTAGTCGCCGTATGCCCTCAGGCTCATTCTGACGCACGCTGCTGTCCTTCGCTGGCCCAAGCTGCAGCTGACTCAAAGCAGTAAGACCTACAAGGAAACGGGAAAAACCCTGCTCTGTTCTGCACCATCCACAACTGCCGCTGTGGGTTTCTGAAGCTGGAACTCTTGACGGGACTAGAAAGCCTCATCTTTCTCCCCAGGAGTGGCTGGTTAGGTTTGAACTGCTGACCTTCTGACTAGCACCCCAAGCATAAACACAGTGCCACCAGGGCCCCTACACAGAGGCTTGGAAGACTGGGGGGGGGGGGGGTGGTGTCCCTTCATGAATCCTGCTTCTGAAACCTTGCCTCCAAACGTCTTTTGCTGGAAGGTGACATCTTTCTCTTCTTGGGGGACGCCAGACTCTCCTGGCACCAAGAACAGGTGGCTGTTTCCTGTCCCTCCACATGGTGCTTTTAACAGCACAGTCTGGGAAAGAAACCAGGGAGTACTGATACCACTTCACAAGCCAATGGAAAGTTACGTGTGTGTGTGTGTGTGTGTGTGTGTGAACACATTTACCACGAAATTTGCCATTGTAACCCTTTTTCAGTGAACACCTCTCATTCACACGCCCGGAATATGGTGTGACCTCTGTGTCCACACGTGCTCAGCAGTGAGCGTCAAAGACTGGGGTCAAATTGGTTAAGCAGTGCGCCCATGGTGGGGAGGGGGTCAGGCGGCACTCTGGTCCGGTGCTCAGTGGCTAATTGAAAGGTGGGTGGTTGAAACCCCCAGCAGCTCCGAGGGAGAAAAGAGAGACAGTCTGCTTTCATAAAGATGTGCCACCTTGGTATTACCCATGGGGCAGTTCTCTGTCTGGCGGGTCACCTAGCTGGAATCCACTGTCACAGGCCCTGGGATCGACTTGTGAAAATCAGTCCCTCTGCCGCCCCTGAGAGGCCCTGTGGCTGTCTCACAGGGGGCGTTTGGGAGACTAACAGTTGATGCTTGTTCCCTAGCAAACCCTCCTTTCTTTATTGATCATCTTGTCTCTGCCACGCCGGCTGGCCCCTGGATGCAGCACTTGAAAGGCAAACTCTGAAAGGACGTGCCCATCTTCCACTCCTCATTCATCCCAAGAAAGAAGTTATGGCTTGGGTTTGGTCTTGTGTAGATGAGAGGAAAACTAGTCGCACAATGCCTAGACCCGACTGCGGCATGGCAGAAGTGACACACAAGGCGCGGGCATGTCATCTAAGAACGTCCCGGCGTGGGCGACCTTGTAGAGCGCAATCACAAGCCTCCCACGGAGGTCCGGTGTGCCTCGAAGAGGTCGGAGCCATGACCGCTGCTCCCCTGCCTGTGGAGGCCTGCGCGTGGCTGTGATGGCCCTGATGTCCCCCACGCCAGCGGGGTCCCCCAGGGTGGACGAATGAAGACGTCGCAGGGGAGCCGATTGCAGGAGAAGGACATCGGATTTGGTCAATAGGGCCAGCAGAGACGGGGCGGCCCTGCGTGGGGAGGGGCGACTGGTGGGGCCACAGCGGAGGCAATCGGACAAGGCGTTTCCTTCTGTTCTCCGCAAGGTTGCTGGAGCACGGCGGGCCTCGGGGCATCTGGCCAGGCCAGACGTGGCGTCCGTGTGTCCGGGTGGGCGCCCCCTCAAAGAACTCACTGTGTTCGACAGCCGCCAGGCAGCCTCGTTGCTCCCTTGCCCGACTGCGGTTGGGTTTGAACAGGTCACCCCCACCCCCCGCCCCCCGCCCCCGCGCGCCAGGACGCCTTGTAAGGAAGGCCGTGACCTTGCTGTTTATTCCAAAAAATAAATGTTAGCAGATGTGAAATCAATGATCTCATTTCCAGGGCAACGTACTACTGCTACCTGTCGTGGGAAACCCCCCTCCCCTCCCCCATGCCTAAGCAAGGAGAGTGTGCGCACGCGCGCGTGAGTGACCACAGCCGCACACAAGTGGGGTGCAGTCTGTGGTCGGCGCTCGGAACAGCGCACCCCCCTGCTGAGCTCAGCCGTCAACAGAGAAAGGGACCTGATGCTTCGGGACCCGCCGTCCCCCAGGTCCCACGGGAGGGCATTTATCTGGATTTTCTGAAAAAAGCGAGTGGGCAGCCTTGGGGAGATTCCAACGTGCGTCCTGTGTTCGCGGCGCTGCTCCTTTTTCCTCTTGGGACTAGTTTACCTGACGGAGGTCGGCACAGGGGTCTTCACAGGGGGCAGGCACTGGCGCACAAAGACTCACCGCCCCCAGCCCCAGGGGGTGGACCCCCCAACGCGCTCCCGGGAGCGTACTATGCGGGAAGGGTGGGAATTTGCTGGCAGCAAGGATTAGGTCCCTGGAGACGGGTCAGTTCAACCGCCTGCAGAGGAGGGGCGGGGCTAAGTGCCGGGATGGCACCCCTGGGGTTGGGGCTGGGGTTCACGGAGATGGTGAGCCGTGGGTGCCATCCGCGAGGGGTCTCCCAGGAGCTCGGGGCTCAGTTCGTTCCGTCATAGCCCCCAGCCCCCTCCTTCCTTCCTTTCTAAAGTAACAGAAGCTTAAAGTGGCAAGACTTTAAGGAACGGCAGGCCGGGGCTCAGGCCAGGTCCTTGGGCCCGTCCGGCGTCAGCGTGGTCAGCTTGCCCACGCAGATCAGGATCAGCGTGAGGAACCAGAGGCTCCAGCCCACGGCGGCTGCGATCCAGCCCTGCTGGTCCACGCTCCCTTGGCAGCAGCGGGCGGCCAGTGGGCAGTAGTCCACGTCTGTGGGAGAGAGAAGGCGTGAGTGAAGCGGACTCCCCCTGGGGCAGTCGTGGTCCTCCTTGCTGGCGCAGCGTGGCCTGGTGTTCAGGGCTTTCTGTACTGCCACTTTATGAGAGCAGAGCACCAGGCCTCTCTTTGGCGGTGCTGGGTGGATTTGAACAGCGACCTCTCCACTAGTCGCAGAGCCCAAACATCTGGTTGCCTGCCCGGCGAAGCGCTGGCACCTAAAAGGGGATAGTTTGGGCTTAACTGCAAAGGGGACAGTTAGAGGTACCCCAGAAGAAAGGCCTGCGGATCTACTTTCGAAAAACCAGTCACCGGAAACCCTGGGGACAGCTCAGCACTGACAGCACCCGTTGATGCTGCCTTCCCATGATCCAGTGGGGCAGGGCCAAATGGCCCCCGTCACTGTGACAGCGGTAGAAGGCCACATCATTCTCCTGAGGGGCGCCTGGGGGTCTTGAACCCAGGAAGTGGGGCTCCCCGAGCGAAAGGATGCAAAGATTTCAAAGGAAGTTCCTGCTGCGCTGGGCAGAAGGGAGCTGCCTGAGTCTCTGTGGCCTTCCTGTGCCAAGCGCCTATGAGCATCCGGGGAGGTTTGGGATCAGCTTGTTCTCTGCCCCTCGCGCCCGCCCCCTGCACCCCTAGAATCAGAATTTACAGTTCCACAAGGCTTGGGCACCTAAGATCTCCAGGGTTCTGGAAGAGCCACCGGAGGTCTGGTCAAGATGCAGCTTCTGCAGACGGAGCGGAAACAAAGCAGCCTCGCTCCCTGACTCCGTCCAGGGCAGCGTGGCCGCTGACCCGGGCGGGCCCTCTGCCCACGACCCAGCACCTGGATGGGGTGAGGCCGAGGTCACTCTGACTCTCTGGGCCGTGAACAAAACACGCAGCACAGGAGCGGTCTGGGCTGGTGCTGGCCGCTGCCACCAGTCCCCTGACAAGCAGGGAGGCCCGGGCCCCGCCCTGTCCGGTCATGGGAGTCACGGGGTAAGGGGTGCTTACTGAGGCACTGCTGCAGGGTCCCAGGGTCTGGGTGGTGGGCGGCCACGGCAGAGGCATTGCTGCTGCTTGCTTCTAGAAGAAAAGGCAGGAGGCAGAGAGTTAGACAGCGGTGGTCAGTGGGGCCATCTGAAGACAACCATCACAGGAAGTTCCACTGTTGGAGGAGACGTGGGACATGCAGGAGGCCGGGGCAGGTGGCTGCTCACTGAAAGCCTCAGGGCTGGGTTCACCAGAAAGCCCCTCAGAAGAAAGGTCTGGCATCTGTTTCTGAGAAACAGCACTAAAACCCCACGGAGTAGCCTGGATAGCAGAGGGAAAGAAACAGAAAATGACAGATACAAGCAAGGGCCGGAAGAGACGGGGACCCTCAGCCACCGTCGAAAGCAGGGAGTCGCTTCCTCCACTCACTGGGAATTGGAGACACCCTGTGCTCCAGCATCTCCTTCCCAAAGGAGCCAGCACCGGCCAATACAAGCACGCCCCCATCCGGCGGAGCTGCATTCCCCACAGCCGGAGACGGAGACCCCCCAGATGCCCATGGGTGGGAGGGCGGATCTCTGAATGTCGTACGCACAAGGGGACGCTGCATCTTGCTGAAGAACGGAGACGCGTCGGGGAAATGCCTCATGACCAGCACATGGGCCAACAGCACTGGAAGCAGGTGTGCCATTGGGAAGTGTGACAAGGTGTTGAGTCCAAAATGGTGATCTGACGTGCAGATCCACGCCGAATTCACCGCGAAAGGCCAGCAAACCAACAAGCCCGTGGGGCGAACTTCACTCTGGCCCCTCCGGACAGACGCCTTCTAAGTAGACCTCACTGCCAGGGAGTTGATGTCTGCTCCCAGGGACCCCGCAGGACAAGGCAGAATGTCCGCGGTGGGTTTCTGAGGTTCTGACTCTTTTCAGGACTAGAAAGTCTCTCTCTCCCTCGGAGTGGATGGTGGTATTGAACTGCTGACCTGGGGGCTAGCGGCTCAACACACGACCCACTGTGCCACCAGCTCTCCCCCCCCAAACTGTCGCCGCGTTGATTCTGAGTGGACAACCCAGTTGCACAGGGTGGAACTGGCCCTGTGGGTTTCCAAGACTGGGACTCAAGTTTTTAAAAAGTTTGATGGGCACATAGTCCACATATTCGTCACTAGTTCAGTCACGTCAGGAGGAGTTGCACAAGCATCACTGCAATCAATTTTAGAACGCCTCTTCTTTCTCCTGTGGAGCAGCTGGTGGTTTTTTTTTCTTTCTATAATTTTCTTTTTCTTTTTTGGGGGGGCATCACCGCTCTCCGGTGGTGGGAGGAGGAGGCCCAGCCCCACTGCTGGAATTGAACCTCCGTCCCAGTGGGCCGCAGTCCCGTGCACAACCACTGCGCCCCCGGGGCTCAGCCAATTTTCTTTTCTTAAAAAAATAATTTTATTGGGGGCTCTTCAGCTCTTAGAACAGTGCATACATCATCTGTATCAAGCACGTTTGCACACACATGTTGCCACATTCATTTCCAAACATTTTCCCTTGAGCCCTTGGGATAAGTTCCTCTTTCCTCCTCTTTAAAAAAAAAAAAATGAATCATTTTATGGGGGGCTCATACTCCTCCGCTCACAATCCAGACATGTGTCAATTGAATGCAGGCCACATTTGCGCACTTGCCGCCAGCATCACTCTCAAAACATCCTCCCTCCACTTGGGCCCCCGGGTGGTGGTTTTGAACCGCTGACCTTGACTTGGAGAGCCCAATGCCTAACCCACCACACCACACCTCCGAGTCTCCTTCAACACCCCCCACCCCCCAAACTCACAGCCCTGACCCCATAGCACAGGGTAGGACTTCCCTGGGAGTTTCTCACTCTTCGAGGGGCAGGGGGAGAACCTTCTCTTCTCCCACCAAGGGTCCCAGCAGGAGGCCCATCCAAGGTTCATTGAGCAATGCCAGTGGAGCCCGCTGCTCTCTGCCCTGCAGAGGGCAAAGCTTTCCCACCACCCCCTCTCAGCTGCCCTCTGTGCCGGCCCAAACGGCCCTTCTAGCTTATGTCCAACAGCCACTGACTCATCCGAGCTTCCCTTCAGAAGTGTCTCCGATTCCCTCCTGACGCTTGAGTAAGCAAACACTGAAATGTGACCTGGATGCCTTTTTCCTTTCATGTGTGCTGTTAGGACCCAGGCAGGAGCCCATGAAAGATGAGATCCTACATAGGGTGCCAGTCCGGAGAGCAGAGTAGGTGCCGAGGCCCGCGCCTAAACCCACGGCCGTCAAGTCGACAGCGGTTCACAGTGACCCCAGAGGGCAGGGCTGCCCCCAGGGTTGCAGGGACTGCCAATCTTTACGGAAACAGATCACCTCATCTTTCTCCAAGCATAGGGGGGAGAAGGGGTTGGAACTGCTGACCTTGTGCTCTGACCCTTGATGCACTGGGCTACCAGTGTCCACGCAGGAACCCCGGCACCGAGCATTGGCTCCTTGGTTTGGAAGCAAGGTCTGGAGAGAAGACAAGGTGACCTGCAGGAAGTCCAGTTCTGTCTGAGGTGTGTGTGTGAGTGTGGTGATGGTGGGGGTGGGGGTGGTAAAGTGGGAGCTATGGAGACCAGCCAGTTCTTAGGTTCAGAGAAAAAAATTGTTCCAAGTCTTCAGGGCCAAGGCAGTTCTCACTCGCGATCTACAGAGATTTAAATCTAGTAAAATGCCTTTCAGTTTCTTGTCCGCCCAGCCACCTTCCAAGTGCCCCGTCGCCCTGGTGGTGTGGTGGTTACTCCTTGGACAGCAAGGTCAGCGGTTCGAGACCACCAGTAGCCCTGAGGCAAAAAGGAGGAGGCGCTCTACTCCCGTGAAGAATGACAGTCTGGGAAGCCCAAGGGGCGGGTCTACCTCTCCCATCTCGGGTCGCTACGAGCCGGAATCGACAGGATGGCAGTGAGTTTTTCACTGTCGCTTTTTGGTGCGTGCCACACGTAGCTGGTGGCTACCATCGTGGGCAGCCCCGACGTGGTCAGAGAGAGTTAGATGGCAGGGCGCTAACCTCAGGAGCGGGGGCCCTGGGCTGGGCTGCTGGCTGCAAGATGGTGTGGGGTGTATACATACAATGGAGTACTACGCAGCCCCAAAAAGCAGGGAAGAAAAGGCGAAGAAGCACCTCGTCTCCTGGAAAGAGTTGGAGGATATCGTGCTGAGTGAAGGTAGCCCAGCACAAAAGGACAAACACAACCTGAGTCCACGCAGGCAAGTTCAAACAGCAGAAGGGCCATAGGGAGACACGGACAGGTCCCAGGGTGAGGACCACATACTCTGGG
>PVJH01039398.1:0-16444 GCA_004026705.1 Nesogale talazaci | reverse complement strand
TGTGTGACTACTTCTTGTTCTATATACTGATTCTGCATGAACCTAATGAAGTGTTCTTCCCATGTGATTCATAGTTTGCCGTGGTCCATACAGTCACATTTGTTTGCATAGTCAATAAAACACAAGTAAGCATTGTTCTGATCATGCCAAGGATCTTGACAATTGTAATCCTAAACTCACTCTCACATGTGAGAGATCAGGAGATTTGCACATTGGTTGTTTGCACCCATTCCCCAAAGCATAGTCTTCTAGAAGCATAATGAACCAAGAGGTTGATTTGTTCTAGTCTGTAGCATTTGGCTGACACTAGCAGCAAAGAACTTGCTTCATGGCACTCACACCCAGAAAAGTTACCTGTTAGATGTTTGAGAGTTAAATTAATTTGGAGCATTCTTATCAAGTGTTGAAGGCATCATTAACCCACAGTGTCCAGAACAGGAGGCTTGTGATCCTCATCTGACTCATTTTATATGAAAATAAAGAGATATGTGCATTCTCACAGAAACCTTGCCCACAGTGCAATGGAAAGTACTGGGTCATATTCAGCAGAACTTAATTATAGTAAGTCAAGGGCACCATATCAATTTTCTGAGGCCTTTCAGCACAATGACCCTACCTTTCAGTACTCAGTAAATGCTTGCTGATGGATACAGGAGGGCAAGGAGCATACTGGGAATGAAAAGAAAGGATAGCGACATGTGTAAATTATTCATATTCATGTGAATGGATTTGGTGAATTCCAGATCTGTTGAGCACAGATATATTGTTTTTTCAGAGCAATGAAATAGACACACATGTATTGCTAATTTTCATGTAACTAGTAATTTTTACAACATCCACAAATAAGATTCACGGCAGATATTTTCAGAATAGACTATTGATTGCTAAAATGGAATTTTGAGCTCAGAATTTTTATTCTTATCCCTTTATTTTGGATTAAGTTTTCCTTTTTCATTCTTGTTTCTATGGATGAAGCAAACCACTCTTTATGACCCTACAGCAGTGGCAGTCCATTATCTTTATGGCTGTCCCTGGGGAATATGAAATTCATCGGTGCTGGTTTCTTAAGTATAAAAAATTGGTCCACAAAGAAACAAGAAATAAGACCCAGCTACAAAGGAGTGTTCCTTTGACAGAGTAACACACTTACCGCTCTCATTACTGCTTTTCCAAAATAATTTGTGGGTATCTTTCAAACGTAATAGTGAAGGGAACTCTTACATTCTGCAAAACAAATGAAACAAGGAGCTTTAAAAAAAGTCGAAAGTGGGCTGAGCCCGGGTTGCATAGTGGTTGAGTGTGGGACTGTGGCTGACTGGCTTGGCGATTCAGCAGCAGCAAGGCTCGGCTTCCCACTCCCACCAGAGGGCAGTGATGCCTAAAAATAAATAAATAAATAATGTCAAAAGCAACACATTGGAAAAGGCCTGAGTTTTGCGACAGAATGTAAACACATGCGTGCCCAGATACACCTGCAAAAGACATAAGTTCCTTATGGGTAGTTTCTCATCCTCTCCTTTGGGTTCCTTATCTCAAATTCCATGTTCCTCTTTAGGATCTGGCCTACTCTCCTCTTCTCTTCTTCCCCTCTCTTCTCTTTTCTAACCTCTCTTCTTCTCTCTTCTCTTCTCTTTCACTCTTCCCTATATCAAAAATTAATTCTGTGTGACTTGAGAATTTTACCAATGAATAGTGTCCAGTTTCTTTCTATTCCAAGTTTTAGCCACAGACCAGCAATGTTGCCAACAGAGGATTATTTAGAAATGTAGAATCAGAAATCCTACCTGCAGACCTACTGTCAGAAGCTAGATGTTAGCAAAATATCAAAGAATTTGTTTGCACTTCAAACTAACTGAGATCTGAGAAAGTGAGGGAATATGTCCAGGGCCACAGAGCAGACTTCGAACCCAGTGTTCTGACTTCCATTTCAGTGTCTTAGCTATGCCCTTAAAGTGTGCCTAACACTGTGGTGGACATTTTTCATAACTGCTATAGTTTAATCCTTCCTTCCAAACTGAACTGTCAACTGTAGATAACCATGCCGGCTTCCCAGGACACAGGATCTGTTGAGTTCACCTTTCACAACAAAGAGCCTACCATCTGGAAGTCAGCAGGAAATCTGAGACTCTATGCTGGATTGTCGGGTATTAACCAGTGAGTGCAGGATAACAGGGGAACCAAGACTATGGATTGCTCTAAAACTCCCAGTGGCAATTCCCCTCTCTAGGTCCAGATATCAGTGACACAAGAAAGGTAAATCAAGGGTTAGAAAGATCTCACTCTGAGGTCTTTGCAAATTCCTCCTAGCTCTGAGAGCTTTTGATGCCTCAACTTCCAAGAGTTCTTTTGATGTTGCCTTCGTAAGGAAAGGAGCTTTCCCAGTAGGTTGTGTGCTTATCTTCTGGGTCTCACAATCCCAGAGGGATTCTCTGCCTCCTATTTTCTGGCAAGTCTCAAGGAGGCAGACAAATGACTTCAGAGAGACTACAGAAACAGTTACCCCTCACAAAGAGTCTGAGAAAATCTGCCCCTGTTTAATGTTTTATGTTTGATCCCTATAAACTACAATGTCCAAAGGAGATCATTCTTCGAGTAGTTCCAAACAATTGTGCCTCAGGGAGAAATGTCTTTCAGACCCTTCTCAAAAAGAAGTTGATGGAGGTGAGAGGGTGCTATGTCTCTGGAGGGAGGGAAGTGTAGCAGGGAAAAGAGGAGGACTGAGAAGCTTTAAGAACTAGAAACAAGCACCTTCCACTAGACGATCAACCTCAGTTTTGCCAGCTACATGGTAGGGTGCTGCATGCGGTCATTTGATGCCCAGGGCTGCAAAGCACTAAGGAAAATGAACTATATACATCTATGCTGTATTCCAGCAGAGCAACTGTGTTTGGCAGTGTTCTCTAGAGCAACAAAACCAGGACACTTATGATTATACTGGTGTGTGTGTATGTATTTATATATATATATATCCATATATATATATGGATAGCTTTGTATAGCAAGAAGGAATATAACAGCCAATTAGTCCTCACAGCAGTACAGAGGATTCAGTACAATTCATTTTCATGGGACAGTTAATATACTGAAGATCCTTTCAACTCACACTGGCCACTGGTCCAAGGTCAAGGAAGCAGAAAGCAAAGGGGCTGGTGGGAGATTCAAAGTGTGCCCACAGGCAAAAGGAACAGAGCAGGCCCACGCACAGTAGACACTGCATGGTGGGGCGCAGCAGCAGGAAGATGAGAGGTCGAGTTGCAGCAGAGGCATGTAGCACCGCATTTTAGCGAAGCAGGTCGTGAGGGAGCCTCAAGGCACAATGCATGGCACAGCCCACGGGTCTCCCAGAGCACCGAATTCAGGCAGCAGAGTACAGTTAAATCAGCGGAAGAGGCCAGGATTGAATAGCCATTTATCTCAGTCACATTCCAATCAAGCTGCAACCTGATTGACAGGCTAAACTCCGCCCACATGTTCCTACAGAGTCATGTTGGCACAAAACAACCTCTCACAGCAATGATCATGATCCGATGCTCACGATCACAGGACCAGACTACAGTCCTTGGGACTATGCATAAAGCAAATATGAGTTAGTGACAATTAAATAGCAACTAACAAAACAATATGCATAATCATATGATGTGCAAAAGCTAGAGTTTGGGATATACGGAAAGAAAGAAGCTCAAGGTTATAATGACACTGAAAAATTTAAAAGACCACATCTAAAACCAAAGTCAATGCCAAACCCTCAGATGAAGTTCTGGTCTATACAATATACTGTATCTCCGGTGCTTATGTTTTAGCTAAACTAGAAGTTGTATTGGGAAAAGACAGCAGCATTAAGTAATATTTGCAAGGGGCACATGAAGTCTATCAATGAGAAGGAGAGCAGGGAAGCAGATTTGCTCACACTGGACTCACGAGGTTTATGGTCTGGGAAAATCTACAAGCCTTAATGGGTTGTTTCCTACTTCTTGATATGGAGACTCTGGACTGAAAAATCGTGGTCCAGAGCCTGAATGTCAGTGTCAGGAAAGGCCTTACAGCTCCCAATTCATTACCTGACAGAGGAGAGATCACATTCACGCAAGTGGCTTCTCTAAGACATGAGTATGCCTGGCCTTTCCAGGTGGACTGACCCTTATGGGTTCCCCAAATACATAAAACACACCACTTTAGGTGGTGGAAACTACATGCTGTCCTGGTTTGGGAAGTTCCTAATAAAAGGTCAATTAGTCTACCACTTCCGGTAATCAAGTTATCTCTGGTAGGTAAAGTGAGCTTCTATTGTTCTAGAATATTCTTTGTCCCTTAAATCTGAAAACTAGGAAAAACTCTACATGTAAAAGTAAATGGAGAGGAAGAAAAGCCTAGGAATACAAATCTTCAAACAGGTGTTCTTGCTTTTCTCTTCCCTATATCCCCTTTTCTTAACCCAGCAGCCACTGTGACTTCAGAAAGTGACATATGATCAGGCCCAAAGTCCCTAAGTGATTCTCATTCTATGAGAAGTAAACATTAGCAAATTATAAAAGAAGGAATAGCACCTATCATGGGTGCCATTGTCTCATTTTTCTTATTAACTCCCTAAAATGATTATACGTGTATGCTTTTTAATTAACATTTACATGGATTTCTTATAAGTTTAAATAATGGGATAGTATGTGTAGCTTTTGTTGAGTTGGAAATATTTGCTTCAAAAATGAAGCAAAGAGTAAAACATTCTCATGTATACAATGAAATCTACCACTGCACTTTAGAGTTACTTCACTACTCTGAAGGACATGAGCAAGCTCTTCTTAATAGTTGGAGGTAACATGTAGTCCTGCTTTCCCCATGAAGTTACATTTCCATTCCATTTCTCCTCAGAATTTTTATCTTAATATAACATGCTTATACTTATAAATTCCGATTATTGATTGCTCTTAAAAAAAAACTCAGTAAGAAAAATGTTAGATAAATTGAAATTACATTTAAATTTTATTTCCTGTGACTATGGTTTTGTGTGTAATATTTCCTGGATTTAGTTGTATTTACAATTATTTCCAATTATATCTGATTAAAACAAATAGCTATATTACCAATTTGACAAATACGTTAAATATTTATGAGCAACGAAGAGTCTAGTGAGATCTGAGTTTTAAAGGCACCAGGAGGCCCGGCAGCATAAAGGTGACAGGTTGGGCTGCTCTCTGCAGGGCTGGTCTTGAAATCATGAGAACTGTCGGAGGGAAAAAGCTGGGATTTTCTACTCCCATAGACAGTTACAGCTCAGACACTCCCAGGGGCAGTTCTGCCTTGTCCTTTCAGGTCTTTGGGTTGGCATCAACTCGATAGCAGTGAGTTTGGGTGTTTTCTGTCATTTAATAAATATCACCTTGAAAACATGAAATGAAGAAGAGGATTTTACAGAGGGCTCTTGTAAATGAAAAGCTCCATGCCTTGGCCTTTCTCAGTTTCTCTTCTCTCCGAATCAGGCTGCTTTAATTTTAACCTTTCATTGGTTCATGTATCTTTTCTTCTTATATTGCATGAACTCAAGGAGCTAGAATTACACATCAATTGTAATCCTATTCTTACTCCTTCCTTGGGTTTCCTTACGTGGAGAGAAACTTGATTACAAAAATAAGTAGATGGCCACGGTGAAGGGAGATCACTTGCTGTGTCTCTTCTACCTGTAGTCTTGATAATCCCCACCAAATAAACAGGCAAGATCATGCAAATAAGGTGTAGAACTCTAATAGAGGAAATCGATCCATTTTGCCATCTTATTTGGTATAGAATGAGCTAGTCCAAAGACATAAACAGATCATCCCACAGCCAGGAAGAAAGAGGAAACAGAAGTGAAAAATGTCCAAAATGCCTGCATGGAGAGGCAGTACAGCAGCAGCACTGATGCCACAAGACAAAGCAGCAGGTTTCTTGGCCCAGAGAATGGACAGAGCTGAGTGTCTCTGGGCAGAAAGCTGACTTGCAAAATGGGGTACTCTTTGGGCTTTTATCAACTCTAAAGGAACTTTTCTATGCCAAGAAATTTAGAATCAGTCACTTGGCCACCTAATTGGAAGAGATTCATTTTTGTATGCATTCTAAAGAAAAATGACCTAGCAGAATCCACAAACTATAGAACAATATCACTATTATCACATGAAAATAAAATTTTGCGAAGAGCATCCAAAAACATTTACAGCAGCACACTGATAAAGAATTTTCAGAAATTCGGGCCAGATTCTGAAAAGAATATGAAACAAAAGGTATCATTGCTGATGTCAGATGGATCTAGGCTGAAAGCAAAATGTGTTCTCTAGAGAAACAAAACCGGGACATGTATGATGATAGATTAGATAGATAGATTAGATGGATGGATAGATGATGATGATGATGAAGATAGATAGATAGATAGATAGATAGATAGATAGATAGATAGATAGATAGATAGATTTATATAGCAAGAATGAATATGACAGCTAATTAGTCCGCACAGCAGTACAGAGGGGTCAGTTAATCTCATTCTAATGGAACAGTTAATACACTGAAAGTTCTTCAACTCACAAGGACTTCAGTCCAAGGAGGAGGAAACAGACAGCAAAGTCTTCCCTTAGGCAAGACAGAGTTTAGTGAAACAGGTACCGATGGGATCTTGAACTCGAGGGATGACCAACTAGAGGATCCATCAGCCTTAAGGTCAAGCAATGTACATGCCAGCAACATGGATAAACAGGTCTTGAAGGAGCCTCAAGCTCAAGAGACACAATTCATGGATTGGCTTAACCTACAGGTCATGTAGCAAATAGTCAAGGCAGAGAACTAGCTAAAGCAGCAGCACACTAGTCTGATCATCAGAGAACACGAGAGCAGAGGTGGGTCTTGCAGAGCCATTTATCTCATTGCCCTCCAAGCATGCTACGGCATGATTAAACTGTTCCCAGACATTCCTATCAGCCTAGTTAGCATCATAAATCTGTCACCCAGAAACAGAAAAATGTTCATTTGTCTTTTCTTTCACTATGTAAAGGCAACCAACTATGTGAATCATAACAAAATATGGATATGCTGCATAAGAATGGGAATTTGAGAACACATCATTGTACTCAGGTGGAACTTAAACATGGATCAAGAGAAGCAGTTGTGGGTGGGACCACAACAATTGAATACTGTTTTTGTTGTTGGGTGACACTGAATCAGCTACAAACCATAGAGACCCAAGGCACAACAGAAGGAAACCCTACACAGTCCTGCGCCATCCTGACAAGTGTTCCTATGCCTGAGCACATTTTACAGCTGTGGTGTCAATTCATCTCCTTGAGGACCTCATCTTCTCTTTATGCCTACCTTCCTTTCCTTCACTATGCTTGCTGTCCTTCTCCAGGGACTGATCTCTCCAGACAATTTTCCCAAAGTAGGTCTGACAACGTCTTGCCATCCTTTCCTCCAAGGAACTCTCTGGCCCTACCTCCTCCCAAACAGATCAGTTTGCCTTTTTAGCTGTCCAAAGTACTTTCAGTGCTCTTTTCCAGGACCACATTTCCTATGCATTGATTCTTTTTCAGTCCTCCTTATTCAATGTCCAACTTTGCATATATGAGGCAACAGAAAATACCGTGGTTTGGGTCAAGGGTACCCTAGTCCTCAAGAAACCTCCTTGCTTTTCAATACTCTAAAGAGGCCTTATACAGCAGATTGACCTCATGCCACCTGTCCTTTGACCTCTTGACTGTTGCTTCTATGAACATTGATTGTAGATCTGTGGTAGTTATACAATCATTTGACAATTTTAGAGGATTATAACTGAAGGGGAGGACTCTGTCTGGCTGTCAAGTGAGGCTTCTGTGTGGGCATGGCCTTCTCCTAAAGATTCTAGGAACGCATGGATTTCCCTATTAGAGGTGAGAGACACTCTCTCTCTGCTCTGAGAGGAAGCTACCCTGATAAAGCCAGAACCCTGGGAGCTGAAGGAACCACATGGAGATCCCTCCCAGCACTGAAATAGTTATGCCACCACTGGATCAACAAGACTTCCCACCCACTGACCTGTAATCTTCAGCACCATTGCATGTGTTTCATGAATGAGACGAGGACTTTATAGATTTGTATCAGGTATATGGATTAATATTGGGCTTATGGACTCGATCTGGACTTGTCTGGAATGTTTTCTCCATATTCAATTGCTCTTTATATAAAGTTCTTTCAATTTGTTTCTCTTGTCTACCTAACACAGGATCTAAACAAGACAAAGTTCTTGACAACTGAAATCTTTTATTCAGTTATCATGAGGTCACCTATTGGTCTAGTTATGAGGATATGGTCTTCTCTACATTGAATTTTAATCCATACTGAAGACTGCAATATTTGATCTTCATCACAGAGTGTTTCAAGTCCTTTCAGCAAGCAAGGTTGTGTCATCTGCTTATGGAACAATGTAGTAAGCCTTATTTAAATCTTGATACCACACTCTGCTTTATATAATTCAGCTTCTCTGATGATTTGCTCAGCATACAAACTGAATAAGTACAATGAAATGATACAACTCTGACACACACTTTTTAAATTTTTTTTAAACCATGTAGTATGTATTCCCTTGTTCTGTTCTCATAACTACCTTTTGATCCATGTACAAGTTCCTCATAATCACAGCAATCCAGAAGTGTTCTAGAATTCCCTTTCTTCTCAAGGTTAGCTATAGTTTATCATGCCCCACCCAATCCAGAAGTGTTCTGGCATTCCCCTTCTTCTTGATGTTAACTACAGTTAATTATGTCCCAGTTGAATGCCTTGGCATAGTCAATAAAAGACAAATAAACACCTTTCTTGTAATCCGTGCTTTCAGTCATGCTCCACATGATATCACCAGTGAAATCCCCTGTTAAAAACCCTCTTCTGAATCCATACTGAATTTCTGGAAGTTCCCTGTCAAAGTACTGCTGCAATCTTGTTGGATAGGTCAAATTTTACTTTCATGATTTATCAGTGATATTGTTCCACAGTTTGAGAACTCTGTCAATTCACTTTTCTTTGGAATGGACAAGAATATGGATCTCATTCAATCAGTTGGCCAAGAGGCTATCTTCCAAATTTCCTGGCATAAAAGAGTGAATGCTTCCAGTTCCCCTTTAGCTTGCTGAAATATTTATTTTGGTATTCCATCAATTCCTGAAGTCTTGTTTTGGTTCTTGCATTTAGTGCCATTTGAAGTTCTTCCTATGGCACCATTGGTTCTTGCTTATATTTTATCTCTGTTGGGTACAGTGACTGCATATTTTTTTCATCTTCTCTTTATGCTTCCAGAATCATTCAATATCTTTCAATGTTGCAACTTGAGACTTGACTAGTGCATGCTTTAATATCATACTCCAGGGTTGTGTCCTCCCACCTTATTTATTCAGAGAATCTGGATAACATGACAAGGACAGAGTGTCATAATTGGACAAAGGCTTATTAACAACCTATGATATAAAGATGACACAACATTGCTTGCTGAAAGTGAGGAAGACTTGAAGAACTTGCTAATGAAGATCAAAATTCCAGCCTTCAGTAAGGATTACGACTCAATGCAAAGGAAACCTAATTCCCCAAAACGACACCAATAGGTAACATCATGATAAATGGAGAAAAAAAAGGTTGAAGTCATCAAGGATTTCATGTGACTTGGATTCACAATCAATGCTGATGGAAGCAGAAGTGAAGTGATCCAATGAAACATTGCCTGGAGTAATTCTGCTGCACAAGACCTCTTTAAAGGTGTTGAAAGCAAGGAGGGTGCTTTTAAGATTCACATGCACCTGACCCAATCTTTAATATGCAAGAAGAATAGATGCATTTGATTTAGGGTGCTGACGAAGGTTCTTGAAATTACCATGGACTACAAAAATAAAAAACAAATATGTCTTGAAAAAAGTAAGGCCAGTATGCTCCTTAGAAGCAAGGAGGGTGCAACTGTGTCTCACATGCTTTGGGCATGTGATCAGGGCAGTGTCCAACCCTAGAAAGGGACATGGTGCATAATAAAGGAGCGAGGCAGCCAAAAAGAGGAAGACTGTCCACAAGGTGGGTTGACACAGGGCTCATGCATGAGAACATGGTGAGGATGGTGCAGGACCAGGAAATGTGCCCTTCTGTTGTACATAGATCAGAGTCAGAACCGATTCTGCGGCCCCTCACAACAACTCAGGAGCTTTGCGCCCTTTGACCAAGCACGGGAGAAGCCAAATGACTGAGAGACCAAGAACAGAGACATGCCTGTGTTGTCAACTAAAGAACTCTGTCCGTTTCGGGGTGATCAAACAGCACAGAAGCAGAATGTCATGGGAGTGACTGCTGGCATATAAATAGATAAAGGCAGTCGAGGGGTCAGACTCTGCATGAGAATCAGTCCTGAACCTGTGTGCAGCTGTGTTCTTCTCCCTCTGAAGCTGGAGGGACAATGCTGTGCTATAGTAACTTAATTTTTATATTACTTCACTTTTTATATTGCTCTTGCATTATTTCTCAACAACCACATCTCACAGTTGAACATGATCATTTTTAATGATCTGTCAGCTGCCAACTTCCTGAAGTCCAATTGTGAACTAAAAGCCAGAGAGCCGAAACCACCTGAGTAGCAAAAACCTAGTCCTCCCTCCAATGCATTCACTTCCTTTCTCAACCTCAACCCTATTTTTTTCAAATTCTCCCCCGAGTTGTAACTGAAAGACAACGAGATGAATGAGGAAAGGGTTATGACCAAAAGTCAAGCGAAACAGAGGTGTATGCCCTGGTGTATCCAGTTACAGGAAAGCACGCACTGGGAAGCTGAGGCCTAGATACTGGTTTCCTTTAAATTATGGGCCTGCTCATCCTTTTGAAAGTTTTCAATTAAAGCTGGGCTACCTGTACCCTAGTTTGGAGACTATTAGTCTATCATCTTCTACACAATTTTTTTTCCTTCCCAATATCTTTCTGACTTCATCTTCAATTGCTCTCAGTCTTGCTCCTGTCAGCACTGTTTCCACAGTGCTCCTAGCTCTCTCTAACTTTTAAGGCATTTGCTTTGCTTAAGTGTCACCTTTATAATCAGGTTTTCCTATAACTCTATTTTAAATTTCAATATCACACACACACACACACACACACACACACACAGCCATCCTTATTTTTCCTAAGCAGCACACAATGGGAGCTCAATAAAGCTTTCTTCAATTGATTCATTTCTCTGAGTTATAAAGTAGTGCATCCATCATAAGCTCTAGAAGACCTCTTCATGTTATAAAATTGCGGAAGGAGGTCTTTGTTGGGTTGACTTGCTATGGCTGTTTTGGGCCTGACCCTCCCTTACCTCCTTGAAGCAGACATCTTACTGATAAAGCTCTCCCTAACCATGTAGCCCACTCATGCAGCCTACTCTGCACTCCATGAGGACTTGGACATACCTTCACCCTCTAATCCCCAATTCTTTTACCTTAATGGGCACTAAAGTATTGCCCAAGTACCCCGGGGCTATAAAAAAGTAGTCATTTTGCCTCCTTTTGCGACTCCAGCGGCCCCTAAACCCTGAGACCACTGGACATCGCCCTACCTAGTACCTCCCCAATAAAACTTGTTTATTTTACTATAATTCGGCTCTCATTTGTTTCCTATGGCACTCCATCACCTTACAGTCTTCTCAGGATGTAGCCACTGTTTTGGCCAGCTTTCCATCCCACTGCTTTTGTATTGCAGTATGTCAAGAAGCAGTGTGGGAAGCATATCGGATCTTTTTGGATCGCATTCCTGACACAGGGGAATACCAAGACTGGGTCAGCATCTGCCAGCAGGAAACCTTCTGTCCCTTTGATATTGGAAAAAATTTCAGCAACTCCCCAGAACACCTGGAGCTTCTTCAGAAGGTAAACTGAGAAGAGGATGTTTGTTTGGGACCCTAACTAACCCTCTGCCCAGGCCTCCTGTCTCTGCCCCTTTTGAACTTGCTTTCACAGTTGAAGAAATCCTGGAAGATCCCTGATAAGACCAACCGGAATTTTATTCTTGAAAAATAATATTATACAGACAAGTTGAAATGAAGCTGACAGGAAAAGAGGGATGAAAATAGACTTCCTCTCTTCAATTGGCATTACCTCCTGGTAAAATTACTTTCTTTTTTTTTTACAGAGAATAAAACAGACAACCTTCCCTGAGAGGTAAGCACCCAAAATAGAGTGCTGTGTGATCTTGACTTTTGAAAGATCATATAATGAAGTAAGACTGAACTACTGTACCTTTCTGATAGTGTATCAGCTACTGAGATCTGTGTAGGTTTATTCTGACAGACCACGCATGCATACCTTGTGCTGAAGATAAATGAGTATATAAAAAGAAAAAATGGTAGGTAGTATAGGTAGAATAATTCTTTTCATTTGTCTTATAGATAAGCTGAATTGCTTACTGTGTGAGAAGTATGCAATGTGCATCCTCAACAAAGCAATTAAAATTGTTTCAGTTTAGGACTAATAGGAAATTATTAAAGAGGCCTGGTGGCATGGCTGGCTAAATGTTGCAGTTTAACTGCAAGGCCAGTGGCTCAAAGCCACTAGTCACTTCACAGGGGAAATACGAGGCTGGCTTAAGAAACCTTACATAGGGTTGCGAGAACTTGGAATCAACTAGATGGCTATGTGTTTGTTTTGCATTTTGGGTATGGTAAATTATTAATTACATCCAAAATGTATAATATACCCAGAGCAACAGAATTTTGAACTCTGATTTGGAATTCTATACAGTGCTGGTACTCCTCAATCTAAATCACTGACACACTGAGCTTTATTCTCAACTAGCGCTGAATATCAAAGGAGAAAATCAAAATGAAAAAAAACAAAATAAAAAAAATCAGGAAAAGGAAAAGTGTGTTAGGTAAGACAATTCAAGAAGAGTATTGTAATTGAACAGTAAATGTTCAAATAACATGCATTTCATAACATTTAAAAGTCTCTGTAGTGAATAATGCCATGAAGTGATAAATTTAGCTCTCCAAATTACCAGACATTCTTTTTTTTTTTAATTTTATTGGGAGCTCTTACAGCTACTACAACATTCAGTACATCATTTGTATCAAGCACATTTGCACACATAATTCCACATACATTCCCCAATATTTTCCACTTGAGCCCTTGATACAAGCTCCTTTAAAAAAAAAGCCTCCCCTTTCCCTTCCCCCCCCTTTTTAAAACAATTAATCATTTTATTGGGGGGCCCCTACAACTCCCATCACAATCCCTAACAAGATCAGTTGTATTCAGGCCACTTTTACACACCCATTGCCATCAACACTCTCAAAACATTCTCCCTCCCTCCAGGCCCCCATTATCTGCTCCCTATATTACCCTTCCTCCCCCCCTTCCCCTTGAACCCTTAATAATTTACAAATTATTTTTTCATCCTGTACACTGTACGATGTGTCCCAACACTCACTTCCCTGTTGTCCATGCCCCAGAGAGGAGGTTACGTGTAGATCCCTGAAGTTGGCTCTCCCTCTCCATTCTTCCATCCCTCCACCCTCCTGGTATTACCACTCCCATCACTAGTCTTGATGGATCATTTATCCTAAGTTTCCCATGTTTCCAACTTCACTGTACATCTCCTGGTCTAGCTGGATTTATGTGGTAGAATTGGGGTCATGATAGTGGGTGGGAGGCAGCATGGGAACTAGAGGAAGGTTGCATATTTCATAGCTCCTACCCTGTATCTTAACTGACTCATGTCCTCCTTGTAACCCCTCTGCAAAAGGATGTCACCTCACCTATTGATGGGCTTTGGGTCCCCAATCTGTACTCCCCCTCATTAATAATAATATAATTTTAGCTCATTGATGCCTGACACCAGATACCTTCACCACCTCATGATCACACAGGCTGGTGTGCTTCTTCCGTGTGGGCTTTATTGCTTCTGAGCTGAATGGCCACTTGTTTACTCAAGCCTTTAAGTCCCCAGATGCTATATCTTTTGGTAGCCGGGCACCATCAGCTTTCTTCACCACATTTGCTTATGCACACATTTGTCCTCAGGGATCATATCAGGAAAGTGAGCATGCAAAGTTATGCTTTTGAGTTCTTGAAGCCTGATATTTCATCCCTTTGACACCTCATGATTCCACATGCTAGTGTGCTTCTTCCATGTGGGCTTTGTTGCTTCTGAGCCAGATGGCTGCTTGTTTACTTTCAAGCCTTTAAGTCCCCAGACGCTCCATCTTTTAATAGCCAGGCACCATCAGCTTCTTCACCACCTTTGCTTATGCACACATTTGTCTTCAGTGATCATGTCAGAAAGGTGAGCATTTTGGAATGCCAATTGAATAGAGCAAAGTGTTCTTGAACCAAGGAGATACTTGAGTGGAGGTCCAATGCCCATCTGTTGTCCTACTACTAACCCTATAAGTATACACATTAATCTCTTTCCCCATCCTCACTTATAAATATATGCCCCTATGTACATCTCTGTATTTGAACCTCTATAAATGTTCATTATCCCCCAGTTCCTTCCTCTATTTCCACTTGCTTCCCTCTTGTCCCACTATCATGCTCACTCTCCCTTTGGGTTTCAGAGTTTTTTCTTCGTTACATTAGTCTTAATCAATCCCTATTGGCCTTCTCTCACCCACCTTGTCCCTGCATTTGTATCAATTGTTATTCCCTTTTTCCTGGGCTGGTCAACATCACTGCCTTCCTCCCTCCTCCCCCTCTTCAATGCCCCCTACCCTGGAGCCATCAGACTTGTCATTTTTACCTCCAACCTCTTTGTCCAGTCTATCTTGTCTAGATAGACCTGTAGAGGTAGCAATACAGACATTCTTTATAATGCCTTCACATGTGCTCCTTTGTTTCTGTTCCTTTTGCCACCAACCTCGCCTAGGACCTTAAGAATTTATACTGGAAAAAAAAGGCCGACTTTTCTCCCTAACAGATTTCTCTGCCTCTAGTCACTGTCCATCCTGAATTTTCAAGACTGCTACTAGATTATTAAATCTGAAATTTTCCTTTCTTACATGAGTCCTGTTCAGTGGCTTTCCAAAGATTCCTACATCTACCCATCGCCCTTCTCCACCACCACTCCCTCACGCGGCTCACTTGCTCGGTGCCCCGGAGCGGGCTGGAGGCACTCTGCTATGCCTTGCCCTCTGACTTCTGCTTTGAGCCAGCCTCAGGGGAGTAGAGATTCGAGGGAGGAGGAAAATGAAGTCACTTTGAAAAGAATGAAGCAATACTCCTTTCTCCCCAAGAGTTGTCCTGGGAGATACAGATGACTGATGCATTGAAGATTTGAGCCACCCAGAAACTGCTTGGAAGAAAGGTCTAGCAATCTACCTTCCCAAACTCAGCCATTGAAAGCTCTGGAGAGCGCTGTTCTGTTCTGTTCTCCCACACGTAGTCATGTGCCTCCACAGAACTCAATAGCAACTGATTTGGTTACGGTTTCTTGTTCAAAAACTTTTCCAGGGCTGATGGTTACCTTCACGTTAAGCTCAGATTCTGTCAGACAACCCTTTCCCAAAGCCCTCTCTATGTCCAAGTCCGGACACCTACTCCCCCTCCTTCCCGCTTTTCCCTTAGGCATCCTTTTAGCACTTGAGGTGCTAGACTCTGCCTTGTGATTGCTCTTATGTTTTCCCTACAGTTTAGTAACTAGCCCCTGTATTAAACTTTGCTCAAATCAATATGAGGGAGCCAAGACCTTAACGAATGCTCACTCCCTCTGACTCAGAGCAACCCTGCTTGGCAGGGCCAGCTCCCCCTGTGAGTTCCCAAGACTGCAGCTCTTTAGTAGAAAGTATCATCTTTCTCCTGGGAAGCATCTGGTGGTTTTGAACTTCTGACTTTGTGGTTAGTGGCCCAACACATAGCCTAGCAAGCCAAACTAATTAACCGAACCCCCCATCACCTACTGGTTTTCCAACTTGACCTCTCATTACCAATGACTCCCGTGCTACTTCCTCACTACACAGAGATTCTGATAGCAAGACTTCCCTGATGGCTCAAAATAGCCTGACTTCTCTGGGAAACCTTCACAAATCCTGTTCTTCAGTCAAGCTCCAAGTTTAATCCTATCTCCCCATGACCACAGCCCTTCCCTGCTTTGAACGTTAAGACATATTAGGAACTTATGTTTTATCCAACATGCCCTTGTTTTACTCTATTTGCCTAAGCAAGTATAAATGCTCAATGGCAGAGTTTGTTTGACACGTCCCCCCTGGTGACACAGAGCTCAACAAAGTTCTCGTGCACTTTTATTAGTTGACTCTGTCTATCCAAGCACGCACTTACACATTTTTAAAAGTCATCACCAGGAGAACTTCTGTGACTTTAGAAAATGTTAGTACTAAAGTATTTCCCCTTTTTCGTAATATACCAAAATATTGAGTTCTCTGATTTAAATATGGGATAATTATTTATTATAAATACCACCAAGGAAAAAAAATACCACCAAGAATTCTATTTTTAAAAAA
>PVJH01039397.1:0-16444 GCA_004026705.1 Nesogale talazaci | reverse complement strand
CTTCCCTCTACCCTCCTGGATAGACTACTCCCATTCCCATTTCTGGATTCTGTGTGTCCTGAGCTCTTGTCTTTCTGTGTGCACATGCTCCAGTCTAGCTCACAATTAAAGGCAGTACTAGAGTCATTATAGTGGGGTGGTGGTGGTGGTGAGGAAGCCTCAAGGAACCAGAGAAATATTGGGTCTCATCAGTGCTATACTGCACCTTGGTTGACTCATCCCTTTCTTGTGACTCTTCTGTGAGGGGATGTTCATCATCTACAGGTGGGTTTGGGGTCTCTGCTCTGATTCCCCTCATTTTCAATATGCTGTTTGTTTTTTCATTTGTTTCATGTCTTCTGATGTCTGTTACCTAATCCCATGAATACCTCATGTTCACATAGGCTGGTGTGCTTCTTTCATGTAGGTTTGTTGTTTCTCTGCTGGGTGGCCACTTGCTTAAGATCCCTTTAAGACCCCAGAAATTATATGTTTTGGTAGGCAGGCACCATCAGCTTTCTTCACCAGGTTTGCTTATGCACCCGTTTTGTCTTCAGCAATTGTGCTGAGAAGGTGAGCATCACAAAATGCCAGGTTGTTAGAACAAAGTGTTCTTGCATTGAGGGAGGGCATGAGCAGAGGTTTGACCACTTATTTCCTTTTCAATAACTTTTAGAAAGAGTGTCTATACCTGCTGACTTCATCTGCTCATTTTTTTAAAATTTATTTATTTTTTATTTTATTTATTTATTTTTTTAGGCATCACTGCCCTGGTGGTGGGAGTAGGAGGCCCAGCCTTTGCTCCTGGGAGCTGGAATTGAACCTCCATCCCAGTGGGCCGCAGTCCCGCGCACAACCACTACGCCACCGGGGCTCAGCCCATCTGCTCATTTTCTATCACTTTTTCAGGTCACAGTCTGGCTTGTTCTTGCTCCCTTAACTCCACAAAGGAACCTATGTGACGGTTGTTCATCTTCCTTGACCATTCTACAATGCAATGGTCTATACTGTTGATCACCCTTTCTTGTTCAAAGAGTGAAGTTTTTTCTTACCCCAGTGATACAAGACTTCTGGTCTTCTCCATTCTCTCTGCTGATTTCCTATCTTCTTTGCAGAAAGATTATATTCTACTCCTGTCAGTAAATTATATTCAAAGATCCACCCCATACTCATTTCTCTTCTAATTCTATAGTTTATTCATGGAATCATGTTTCTCTAGTCCAGATCTCTCCTCTGAAGGCTAGACTCACAAATTCAACTTCCTCCTTAATATCTCTTCTTGAACATCTCACAGGCATCTACAACACACACATCCAAAATCAAATTCTTGATCTTTTCTCCTAGTCTTTTTCAGTGCTTATATCATGGATAGCATTACCAGGGATTATTAATCAAGCCAACATTCAAGTTGCTCTGGTCCTCCCCATGTTGTAGTCTTCATATTGAATTTCAACTCCCCAAATTTGCCTCCCAAATCTCTCTGAATCCATTCTCTTTCCACTCCATCTCAGTCTAAATTACTACCCTCTCTTATCTGGACTACTGTTGTCATTTCCTTATTTGTGTATCCACACAATTTTCATCACCTTCTGAGTCCACCATGTATCTAGAGTGATTTTCTTCATCAGATCTTCATGCCTCCCATTCAAGGTTTAAAGCACTTGAACATCTTCCTATATTTTGTGGTCAACCCATCCTTCACATTTCACATTATCTTACACCTATCCCATTTTATCTCAAGCCATTCTCTGCATTGCTCTTTGCACTCATGCCCCTTGGCCTTCTTTTAAATCCCTTTACTTGCCAGACTTTACTCTTCTCAGAATATTTTCCCTGTACTTCATTTTGTAATCTAAACCTTTCTTCAAATCTCAACTCAGCCAAAATTCATTAAGACCTGGAGGTAGAGTCCGAATAATACACCCCAGGCTCAGTCTGCTCAGTAATTCACCAATACCTGAAGAATGATTGGAATGTCATGTTATCAAAATCACAGGAGTGATCACCTGCTATTTCTAGGTGTGCATGAAGAGCCATCTAAACACTACACTCTAGAACTTTCCTGGAAATGGCTGCTTGCCTTTCTGTTGCTTCAGACTTTTCACTGCAGTTGCAGTAGCTGTTTGTAGTTGTGCTAGTCCTGACTAATATTTAATGGGGCTGAGGGATGATCCCACGGGTATATATTGTCTTATTCTTTTTTACTTCAGGAGATCAGCTTCCTGTCAACATACAGAACCTGGAAAGCGGCAGTCTAATAATACAGCCACTGACAGAAAGATTGTTGTTTGGATTGCGCTCCCCGATTTCTCAATTGAATAATGCTGGGGAAGGATGGCTGCTGCTTATTCTATTTCTGACTTTGGATCAGCTATCAGGCTACCTGATTTTATGTAGCAGATGTGCTGCCTTCAATATTGCATGTAACCCCTCTTCTTTTTGTAAGTCAAATTCTACCTAAAATGCATTACGATCAGAAGTTCTTTTTGAAGGCCATCCTTTTTTTAAAAAAAAATCATTATATTTGAGGCTCGTGCATCACTTTTCATAATACAAAACTACATAGACTGTGCCAAGCACCTTCACATGCCTGCTGCAGTCATCATTCTCCAAATATCTGCTTTTCTGCTTCAGCCCTTGATATCAGCTTCTCATTCTTTCCTCTCTATCCTAGCTCCCTTGAAGGCCATCTTGTGATGAACCAGAAAGTCAAAAATCCTTCAATGACAATTCAGATTTTAAATTGGCATTGGTTAAAGCTGAGAAAAATTATACTGTATTTTTACTTAATTTTTAAAAAAGATCCCTCACACTATTTTTATGAATGCCACCCTGAGAAAATAAGATGGGGTTGGGGGGGGGGTCTTGAGATTGCAGGACAGTCTGTCTAATGAGTAAAAGCTGGAACATTTACCCTGAATTATGTTCTCATCTCACACTTCTCTAACACACTCCTACTGAAGAAAGATTGCTTCTTCTGATTCTGCTGATTGATATTTTTCTCATTTTTAAGCTGTCTCTGTCTATAACTCAAAAGTAATTCTATTTAATCATGCTCTCAGAGAGTCTCCTGTCACTCAGCTGTCAAAGAGTAGGCTGGTGGCTTGCTGGTGAAGCGTCAGTTACATATCATGCCTTCTCTACTCACTTAGTTAGGTGATGTGTGAAGGCCAGGACTCAGTGTATTTCCATGAACTGAGACAGAGCCTTCTGTGAGACTTCCAGCGACTCAGTAGTGACTCTCAGTCACCACAGGAACCAGCTTGATATGATGAGGTGATATGATGAGGTTCACCCTTGGCCCACGAACAGGAATGAGATAACTAGGATTGACTTCTTGATTCTTAAAATCCCTCTCTTCACTCACTAGCACTGCACATTCTTGACTCTAAGTCTTTTGGGTCCTTAACCAAGACATCCTGCCCATTTATTTCCTCAACAGTTGTGGCGGTCATGTACTTGATGTCAATTTCATGATTGGGATGTAGGGGTGGAGTCTAGCCTGTCAATCTGGAGATAGCCAATGAGTAGCCAACGAGGCCTCTGTGTGGGCATGGCTTTCTCCTGTGAATTCTGGGAAGTCTTGTGGCATTTCCCTCATGGAGATGAGAGACCTTTTTCCCAGTTGTTGGAAGTTACTCAACTGAGAAGACAAGATGGCAGCATCCGATGAACCAGGAGAGCCAGAGGAGAAGTCACACAGCCTTACCCTGATGGAACAAGATCTCTGAAGCCACAGATACCCCTGCCAGTGCTGAGATGTTTCTATCACCAATGGATACTGCTGATGGACTCTGAGCCCTGGAAACGAGGAGCCATGAGGGGACCCCATACAAGAGGAATGGAACATTGAGAAAGCACCCCAACCCAGTCCAGTTCAAAGTCATAAGTCTGATATTAGCCTATATGTCTGATACCAGTCTATAAAGGCTCCTTCCAACTCACAAAGTCACAGGCCAGTGGGTGCAGAGTCTTGGCTCTGGCAGGGGTCCCCTGCCAGACATATGCATATGGGTGTTTATGAATTTGTTTCTCTAGTCTATCTGGACTAACACAGCAGTTTTATTGGAATATAATTCACATATCATATAATTTAATAGTTCAATCACATCAAGAAAATTTATATAATCACCACCGCACAGTCTCAGAACATTTCTTCATTCTTGCACTCATCATTATTAGCTCCCTATTTCCCCCAAGGAACCATTAACCCAGCCAGTTTTGTCTCTATGGATTAACCTATCTGAATTTCATAAACACAAAAACATTAAAAACCAAACAGAAAAGCTAAAAACAATAACAAGCAAAACAGATAAAACCTCAATAGAAAAGAAAGTAGAAAATATTAAATATAGTAAAAAAGTAGTAAATATTAAAACTAGAACAATTTAAAAAGGATCATAAGGGAGATAAAATAATAGGGTGGTAAAATTTAACCTACCACAACTGTCCACTTTCCAGTACATTCCGCACACTAGCAAGATCAATCCTTGGTCCATGATCAGGGGATATTCATCAGCTTAATCCGTGTGTAGTCCCCCTTCACTTAAAAAAAAAGATTTAAAATGGGTCTCAAGGGAGATCAGATGATAAAACATTACATTTTGACCTAATAATGTCCACCATAACCAACTTTAAAAAGTGTCTGATAACAGGACTCTTCACATTTTTCAACTATAATCATAGGGGATTCACTTTAAGGGGATCAGACATCCTGCTTTTTAACAATTTGTCCCATGTCCCCCGGTGTTTTAAAATTAAATAAATATATTACAATACTATATTTGCATTCTATGAACATTTTTGCTATTCCATGTAGGTCAATTTTTTAATCAAGAATTCCCCCCTCCCCCTGGTCAATGATGTCCCACTTAAAATCTGGTCACTGCCGCTTAATCCATGTGTGGACTCTGCCCCAAAATGTATTTTGGGCTTCCACTATTATCCAGGTGTTCACAATTTAAGCTCGATGCCATTTGCACCTTTAGATTTGGATTATATGATTTACAATCCTTGAATCACACGGGCTGGTGTGCTTCTTCGAGGTGGAGTTAGTTGACATTTCACTTAGATGGTTGATTGTTTGAAACAAAGCTTATAGGCCCTCAGAATCTATTCTGATTTCTAGGCACATTTAATTGCTTCACCACACTCATATCTTCAATGATCACTTTATGAAGTGGAGCCACCTTATAAGAATTAATTGTTCTTAGATTGGGACTAGAATTAAGCCCAAGCCCCCAAACCATTCATGAGTCTATGGTGTACATATATTTGTTTCACCCGAGAGGCACCATTGTCACTTTCTGTTAGAGAACATTATCAACCAACTCCCTAGGGCATCAATTATACTGTTATCAAATTAATGCTGACTTATAGTGACCCTGTAGGGCAGAACCACGATGCATTGATGGAGTTATTAGTTTAGCCAAATGATAGTGAGTCTAAGACACTGGAGAAAAGGAAGTTATATGAGTATAGGCAAATTATGAACCTCAGTACATGAATTGTTGACACATACAGATTAAATAAACTCAAGTGACTGGACACTATTTACACAAATAACAGGTGTTGGTAATAGGGCAAGTCTTCCAATAATATTTACTCACAGCATCAGAGCCATGCCTACCAGATTAATATATGTCATAATGAAGCAAGGAGGGCAATAATATAGTAAGAATAGGGTAGTTTTGGGTTACAATTCATTGGAAATTCTCCAGGCAAGAAATTGGAAAAGTCCGAAGTCTGCCAGCTCAATGCCTTCAGGCTAGTTAGTAGTCATCTCTTTCTCACACTCAGGTTCTTTGGCCTTAATTCCAATGGTTACAGGTGAGATTTAGGTAAAGCCCAATTTCCACATTAAGTCCATCTGGTGTGGTCTTTGGAGAATGTTGGACATCTTAAGCCATGCTTCTTTTGTTTTTTGTATGTATGAATGTTTGTGTGTTCACATTTACTTGTAAAGATAAGGAGTTCTTTAATATCTGTCTCTAATATGCCCCAGGAGCTCAGAGGGAGCAACAGTTAAGCCCTCAGTTACTAACAGGATGGCCTTTCAAACCCACACCCAGTTCCATTGGAGAAACACCTGGAGACTTGCTTTCTTGAAGATTCATTACAACCAAGAAACCTCTATGAGGCAGTTCTACTCTCTCACAACAAAGAAATGTCAACATGAAATTCTGTGATTTAACACTAATCCAAACACCTAGTTCTAACCCTGAAGTTTGAGAGACTACAAAGATCCCCTCCCAAATTCAGTCTTTAATACGTTTTATTTTATGGAGAATACTGTGATCTTGACAGAATTGACCAGAAACTAAAACTGTAGTTTTTAAATGGTATTTTTCAGTCATAGTTTAGAGACTTAGAGTTTAAAATGAGTATCTTCTGGTCCTACGAGACCCCAAGATTCAAATACCTTCAGCATAAATTTTAGCTTTTAGTATTTTACTGAGAATTGTCGTGCTGTGACATCTAAATCAAGGAGTTAGCGAACTGTTCTGTCTCCCACAGCACTCTTTCCTTTTTATTGCTTTGTTTTCCATAGCCTCTTTACTTTTCAACCGGGTTCTATAATTCATTACAATGGCCACACAGAATTTTCAGAGGATGCTCACAGTTATAAGGTTTATTAGGAAACTTAACAGGCTACAATTGTGGTGAAAAATGCTCAGAATACAGTTGTTCAATTAGGACAGTCCGTACCGTGCCCACAGGCAGGAATCTCCCTGGCCTTCTTGACCTGACCTTTAGCCTGCTTGAGCAATGTTACAAAGCTTTTTCAGGGCTGCCAAAAAATATCCAAAGGACATGCAACTCCACCATAATTCTCAGTCCACAGGTGCCCATTCTTGCTCCATAGGTCAGCAAAGACCAACTCCTCAAATTAAGTGCCCAGAGGAGCTCCACAAACCAGCCTCCTACACAAAAGCATTCTGCTTTACTTTCTCTGTGGGCTGAGAAGTTTACCCGTCTTATGCTCTGGCTCCTGGCTTTGCTATTGCTGTTGTTCTGCTTATGCTGTCTCCTGGATCAAAGAAGCTCGATGTGCAGAGATCTTGGGTCCAGAGGACACACTTCACTCTGGATTCTTCTCTCTTTCTGACAGTGAGATCCCCAAGCCCCCTTTCTGCATCTGAGAGGGCTTATTTCATACCTAGCAGATGGCAGTAACAATCAACCCTGTTAACTATTACTCCCCCACCCCACATTCCTAGTCATATTCATCAGGAAAATGGGAATCAAAGTGACAAAGACTATTATAGATTTTGCTAAGTGTTGTCAAGTTGACTTCAACTCATACTGTCCCTATAATAGAATGAAAGAATGCCTGGTCTCACACTGACCTCACAATTGCTTTAGCCCATTTATACAACCACTGTGTCAATCCCTCTTGTCAAAAAAATCTTCCTCCCTCTTTTTTTTTTTTTTTTTTTGCTGTCTTGCTCCTTTGCCAAGCACAATGTCCTTCTCCAGGGGTTGGTCTACCTTGACAACAAGACAGATTTGTTTGTTCTTATGGAAGTCCCTGGTAGTTTCAATATTCTTCAGCAACACTGTAACTCAAACGAATCAATTCTTCTTTTTCCTTCCTTGTTCAATGATCAACTTTCACATGCATATATGGTGATTGAAAATGCCATGGCATGAATCAGGGGCATCTCAGCCCTCAAAGTAACCTCTTGCTTTGCAACACTTTGAAGAGGTCGTGTGTGGCAGACCCAGTGCAATATGCTATTTTATCCCTTGACTGCTACTTCCATGAGTAGTAAGTAATCCAAGCAAGGTGAAATCATTGAAAACTTAAGTAGTTTGTCCTCCTTCTTTACCCAGTGGGTCAGTTGTGAAGATTTTGGTCTTCTTTACAGTGAGTTGCATACATAATGATGACTTCAGTTATTGATTTTCATCAGTAAGATAAAGTGAAGAAAAGTGAACTGATTTCAGCAGATCTCCCAGACTGAGAAGGAATAGGCCACCTACTTTGAGGAATTAGTCACTGAGCACCTGAGGGACAGAATCAAAACATTATCAGATGCTGAAAATCTCCTGAAATGAAAGAGAACATTGTCAGCGATAGTGTCAAATGATGAGCGCTGTAGACAGCAGCATTCAAAATATGAGTGCAGAATAGCTGCTCTTTCAGGGTAGAGGGCATCATAATGATGTGGATGGAGTAAAGCCTACATGACTAAAGCCTCCAGGACCTTCATTTTTGAATGGGGGACAACCCAAAATGAGAAGAAATACCATCGCTGCAAACACAAATCAGTAATTGGAAGTTTGAATGAATCCAGGAAAATTTGAAGTTGTATAAAAAGAAAAAGGAATACATGAAAATTGATATTCTGGGTGCTAGTGAGCTGAAATTCACTGGTATTAGTCATTTTGAATCACATAATCACATGGTTTACTGTCAGGAATAAAACAATAAAGAGAAATGGCATTGCAATTGTTATTAAAAAAAACAAGACCTATCTTGAAGTATGATGCTATTTGTGATAGGATTATATCTATCCACATTCAAGGAAATCCAACTTTTCTTAATACAACTATTATTCAAATTTATACACCACCTAGAAAAGCTAGTGATGAAGAAGTTGAAGAATTCTACCATGATCTTCAATAGTAAATTGATCAACCATGCAACCAAGATAAATTAATAATTACTGGTGATTGGAATGCAAAAATTGGAAACAGGAAGGAATGGTAGTTGGAAAATATGGCCTTGGTGATAGAAATGGAGCTGGAGTTTTCATGACAGAATTTTGCATGACAGAATTTTGACTTCTTCATTGCAAGTGTTTTTTTTTTTTTCTCCAACAACACAAAATGTGGACTTCCCCAGATGGAATACATAAAAATCAAATTGACTACATCTGTGGGACGAGACAATGGAAAAACTCAATAGTAGCAGCTAAAACCAGGCCAGGGGCTGACGGTGGAGGCCACGGCTATAATGAAGATACTAATTCACCACATTGCTTTGATCTGGAGTAGCTAAGTGCTTAACATCATGCCCTTTTCAAGTTGAGCATACTTAGTGTTTTCTTTCTTTTGTTTATCTTCCCATCGTTCTGATTTCATAGGCTCATTTTTAGACACCTAAAAACAAAGTAAAATAATGCCCGCCCCCCCAATTAAAAAAAACAAAGTAAAATAAGTGAACCCACAAATTTAAACTGATCTCCTTTGTAAGCCCACTCTAGCTCTCAGCATCACCTATATAATGTGTAGGGCCTAGTGCCAAATGAAAACTTGAAGTCCTTGTTTTTAGGAATTTCAAGATGGTGACTGCAGAGTGTCAAACCAAGTATAGAATATTCTGAGCACAGTTTGAGTTAGTCCTGCTTCTTTTACAGAGGAGGAAACTGAGGCTTCCAAAGTTGCTGCCATTCCATAACCCTTGCTGGAGAGAGGCTGGAGAAGTGGCCACTGGACGGCAGTCAGGCCTTTTGCTCTCTCCTCTTGCCATCTTCTTCTCCTCCCCACTTTGCGCCCTCTGTGACCACTGCTGGGAGGCTGCTGAGCTAAGGCTGTGGCCTGGAAGCTCTTCACGTCTACGTTTCTTGTTGTTACAAACCCTCAGGCTTTCCAAACCCCACACCTAAACAGACACTCAGAGGAGTCATACAGCTTTTCCTCATTCTCAGCATGACCATGTCCACCTGTTTTCTAGAAAATTTCAGGGAAAACAGAGCAGACTGGCAAGGCGCTGGAGGAAAGAGAGGAAATTGGGGACAATTTATAGGTTGACTTGCTCTCCTTGGCTCTCATTAGCAGAAATGAAATATTCCTTCATATCAAGTTTCTCTATCTCCCCAAACCTCAAGTTACACTGTCACGGGTACAAGTCTAAATATCAACTAAAATAGCTGCAGAGTGGTTCTTGAATACCATGGACACTAATAAAAAGAGCATGAGAAATTCCATTTCGAGAATTTCTCAAATAGAACATTCCATTAATTTAATCCCCAGGAAATCAGTTCTCATCTCTTGGTCTACCTTAATTCTTCCCCATCTTGAATTAACCACACCTGCCGTTTGTTAGAACCCCAGGGCCTTGAGAATTGGTGAAGAAATTCCATTTTCTCCTCTATTCCCAGAAGGGCTGCTTTACTGTGCCTGACTTCTGTTCTCAGCCCCGGGCAACACGAGAAAACCCCAGAAAGAGGCAGTGCCTGTACCTCTGAGGAGGCACTGCAACTCCAGCAGTGACATTGGTGCAGAACCAGCCATACTCCCCCGAGTCGTTAGCCCTCAGCCTGGTTTTTGAACTTAGTAAAATCAACTAAGCCTAAAGAAATCCTTGACTCAATTTATCAATAGGCCCTATTAAAATGAGAGAGAGAGAGAGAGAGAGAGAGAGAGAGAGAGAGAGAGAGAGAGAGAGACGGGAATTCACATTATCCTTACAGAATAGATAAAGAAACAGGCTCAGTGAAGTTATTAAAAATGGAATGAATGTCACTTTTATGGTTTTCATTTTCAAACTTTTTTAAAAAAAGGACTCCACATCTAATCCAAAACTGTCAGTGCACAGCTAACATAACACAATCCACAACAACTTCTGGAATGGCACAGTGTGGTCATTAATAGAGAGTATTATAAAGGGGTGGAGGTAATGATAGTCTAGTGTTAGAATTCTAACCTGGTATGTGGTAGGCTGAGGTTCAATGCAAGCCAATGCACCTCATACCCATCTGTCAGTGGTGGATTGTGTTACTATAGTGCTGAACAGGTTTCAAAAGAGCTTCTGGGAAGCTCTGACTAGGAAGAAAGACCTGGTGACCTACCTTTAAAAATAAGTCAACGGGGCTGAGCCCTGGTGGCGTAGTGGTTGTGTGCGGGACTGCAGCCCACAGGGTTCAGGGTTCAAATCCAGCAGCAGCTCTCCAGGAGCAAGGCTGAACCTCCTACTCCCACCAGGGGGCAATGATGCCCACACAAAAAATAAGTTAATGAAAACCCTTTGATTTACAAATAGTCCAGTCTACAATTGATCATGAGAACTGTCATGCACCTTAGTGGACCTGACAGTGAAAAACAACAAGGAGAAAGATGAAATACAGCCACAAAGCAAAGCACAGGAGCACATCTATAATGATATAACACAAGCTACTAAGGATCAAATGTCCAAAACAGATACACTTGGTGTGATCATGGTGTGACAATAGAGTTTCCTATAGAAGACACCAAAGAAAAGTCTGGAAGGTTGTCTGGGACACGGGTGTGGCAGTTACATAATCTGGTGTCAGTTTGAGAGGGTTATGAGTGACGGGGTGGTGTCTAGACTGTCAATCTGTTCATAGTCAATGAGGCCTCTGTGTGGGCATGGATTTCTCTGGGGGAAATCCTGAATCCTTTGTGGAGGTGGGAGACACTTTTCTCTCTCTACTCACTCTCTGGGTGACATTGCAGCTGACACGACATATGGAACTACACTGGAGAAGTTGCATGGATGGATCTACCCTGATGCAACCAGACCTCTGAAACCAGAGAAGCCACATAGAATCTCCTGCCGACACTGAGATGCTTACAATGCCACTGGATCCAAAGATTTTCTACTCACTGGGTGTGGTCATCCTGCATTCAGTGCTATTACATGTGTTTCATGAGTCAGAAGAGGATTTTATAGATTGGTATTAGACATCTGGGTTAATATCGAACTTATGGGCTTGGACTGGACTGGGTTGGGATGCTTGCTTAATGTACAATTACCCTTTATATAAAACTCTCTCTTGCATACTTATGAGTTTCTATGAATTAGTTTCTCTAGTCTACCCGGACTAACACACAAGGTAAAGGAAGAAGGAAGGGCAATTGTGCTAGTTAGGTTTTTTTGTGCCAACATGGTCAACAGGAAGATAAAGATAAATGGCTCTGCAGGCCTCATTCCCCTGTCTCTTGTTCTCTGGTGACCAGAGCCAGCTAAAATACGCTGATGCTTTAGGTAGTTCTCTGCCTCCACCTGTGAGCTACTTTACCTGTGGACTAGACCAACCTGTGGATTGCGTCGCCAGAGCAGGCACCCTCAAACTATGGCCCGCCGGACACGTGTGAGCTGCCGAGGACATTTATCCAGCCTCCGGGTGTTTTTGCTGCTGCTGCTTGTCCTGCTTAGTAGCCGACTCATCCTGGGCCCACAGTGAATTTGTTCAGTGTGTTTCGTTCTTTTTAAACTATAGTCTGGCCCTCCACTGGTCTGGGGGGCAGTGAACTGGGCCCCTGTTTAAAAAGTTTGAGGACCCCCTGCTTTAGAGCTCGAGGCTTCTTCAAGGCTTGTTTCACCACACTGCTAATGCATACATTGCTTGAGCTCGAGGCTGGTGGATCCTGTTGCGTTGCTTGCATTTGATAGTCCACCTGGGTCTGCTTCACTAAGCTCTTGAGCTGTTGTCTGTTGGTCCCCTACCCTGCTGCTTGCTGCCTGTGGCCAGACTCTGCTTGCCTTGCCCAAGGGAGGACTCTTCTGCGTCCTTCACTTTGGGCCTGGCAACCTACGTGAATTGAAGGACGTCCAGTATATTATGTTCCACGGAAATGAATTAGATTGAACTCTCTGTACTGACTGCTGTGTGGACTACTTAGATGTTATATTCCTTTTTGCTGTATAAACCTATCCACATTTGTGTGTATATATGTATATATGTGTAGGTATGTGTGTGTGTATATATATAATCATAAGTGTCCTGGTTTCATTTTTCTAGAGCAACATTCCTAAAACAGGCAATCTCCTAGGAACATAGATGATGTTTTGGATGATCTAGACAACGAAGTTTCCTTTTTCCTTTTATTAAAGTAGTTTATTATTATTTTCAGATCTGAATGTTCAGGCTGACAACTGCCACTTGTCTGTTAGTGTGTTCTCCTGTGATGTCTTGTGTGTTGCTGTGATGCTGGAAGATATGTTATAGGTATTTCAAATACTACCAGGGTCACCCACAGTGAACAGGTTTCAGCAGAGCTCCTGGGCTGAGAACAGACTAGCAAGAAGAAATAGGCTGTCCGCTCCAAGGAACTAGTCACTGAGAGCCTCATGCATGGTAGTGGAACACTATCAGATACTGAAAAGGAGATGGGAAGAATAGACAGAGTCACTGTTCCAAAATTAGCTAGTCGCCATCTAACCATGTCGAGAGGTCGCATATGAATGAGGTAGCCCCAAACAAGGCTCTCGGCAGGGATGGAACACCAATCGACATGCTTCGACAAGCTGACTAAACCCTGGAGACACTCATCTCCACCAAGAAACTTGGAAAACAGCTTGTTGGCTGACTGACTGGAAGAGATCCATATTTGTACCCAGACCAGAGAAAGGTGATACAACAGAATGCCCCAAATATAGAACAATATCATTGATGTCCCATGCAAGCAAAACTTTGCTGAAAATAATACCAAAAGAAAATGACAGCAGAACACCAATAGGAAGCTGCCAGAAATTCAAGCTGACATGGAACACAGAAGAGGACATGGCACATTGCTGACATAATATGAATCTTAGCTAGAAGCAGAGAGTACCTCAATGATGCTTACTTGCGTATTATTGACTATTCAAAGGCATTCAACTGTGTCAGTCGTAACCAACTGTGGATAACATCTTGGGAATTCCAGAACATTTCATTGTACTCATGTGAAACCTGTACATGGACCAAGAGGCAGTCATTCAAATAGAACCTGGGAATACTGATGACTGAAAATCAGGAAAGCTGTGTGTCAATACTGTGTCCTCTCACTATTCTTAGTCAATTTGTATGCTGAGCAAATCCTCAGAGAAGCTAAATTATATCAAATAGAATGCAGGGCTGGGATTAGAAGAAGGGTTAGAATAACTTTTGATATGCAGATGACACAACCTTACTTACTGAAAGTGAAGAGAACTTCAAGCACTTGATGAAAATTAAGGTTTGCAGCCTTCAATATGAATTCCAACTCAATATAAAGAAAACAAAAATCTTCACAATTGGATCTAGAGGTGTCTTCCTGCTAAATGGAGAAAAGATGGAAGCAGGTAAGGATTGTGTATTGTTTGGATCCACAACCAATGATCATACAAAGCAAGCAGCAGTCAAGAAACCAAACTACCTATTGCATTGAGTAAATCTGCACAAAACATTTATTTTTTGTCCTTATAAATTTTAATTTATCATTTATTGGGAGCTCTTATAGATATCATAATGTCCCATAGTTTAATCACATCAAGCAGTATAGTATAATTGCTAAGAGTTTCAAAACACTTTCTTCTTGAAATTCCTTGATATCAGCTTCCTTTAACCCCTCCTTTCCCCAACCTACCCCCCAAGAAACTCTTATTTATCTATTTCCTAGAATAGGATTTTTTTGGCCAACTCTTACACAATCCAATATATCTATTTACATACAACTTTGTTGTTCAATCCCATAGAGTGGGGTCATACAGTCATTAGTACCAGCAGCTCCCTCTTCACCCCTTCTCTCCCACTTCTCTTCTTGTAACCTCAGGAAACCACTACTCTTGTTTCTGTTTCTGAAGGGTTATCTATCTTGGCTTTTATGTACTGAATAATCATAAATATAAAAATGAACACAAACACATCTAACATGAATAAGGAGGTAAAAGAAATAAAAACCATAATGATAAGGGGAAGAAATATTAAAAAACTAGAGGATAGTTACATGGTTCATCAGTATTATACTGCTCCCTGGATTTATCGTCCCTTCTTTGTGACCCTTCTGAGAGGGACTGTCTAATTATCGTACAAATAGGTTTTGGATCTTCACTACGTCCATGCTCCTTCATATTGACTTGGTGGCTTGTTTTTGAACTTTTGACCCCTCTTCAGTTTGACACCTCTTGATGACAAAGACTGACGTGCTACTTCCATGTGGGCTTTGCAGCTTTCCTGCTAGATGGCTACTTGTTGAACTATAAGCCTTTAAGACCCCAGACATTATATCTTTTTTTGTTTTGTGGGCATCACTGCCTCTGGTGGTCGTGGGCGCTACCCAGTGCCACTGGTTTGAACCACCAAGCCTGTGGGCTGCAGTTCCCCACTCAACCACTTACACCACCAGGGCTCAGCCCGACACTATGTCTTTTAATAGCCGGCCACTATCAGCTTTCTTCACCACATTTGTTTATGCACCCTTGTTGTCTTCAGCAATCTTGTCAGGGATGTGAGCATCATTCAATGGCACATTATTAGAACCAACCATTCTTTTTTTAAAATTTTTTAATTAAAAATCATTTTATTGTGGGCTCGTACATTGTTTTTCATATTACTTCAATAGACATTCTGTGCCAAGCACTTTCACATGTCCGTTGCTGTTATCGTTCTCCAATCATCCTCCTTTTCCCTTGAGCCCCTGGTATTGGCTTTTCCATCCCTTCCCCTCTTTCTCTCCTCTCCCCTCCCCACCAGCTTTCAATGCTTTATACATTATTATTGTTCTGTCATATCTTACACTGCCCGACCTCTCCCCCAACCCACTCCTTTGATGCCCATCCTTCAAATAGGAGCTTATGTGTATATCCTTGCAGTTGGTTCTGTCTTTCTACCCCACCTTCTCTCCACCCTTCCAGCAGCTCCAATCTAACCACTGGCCCGAAGGGGCTCATCCATCTTGGTTTCCCCAAATCTCCAGCTCCCCTCTATACTAGTGTACCTTCTCCAGTCCATCTCTATTTGTAGAGTTGGGACCATGATGGTTGGAGGGAGGAAGCCTTCAGGAACTACAGGAAACTTGTATGCATCATCGCTGCCCTGTTGCACCTTGACTGGTCTGTCTCCTCCCCTTGACTCCCCTGTAAAGGGGTGACTAATAACCCAACAGTGGGCCTCAGGTCCCCACCCCACTCTCCCCTTCATTCGTGATGATGTGATTCTTGTTCTTTGATGCTCGATACCTGCTCCCTACGGCCCTCTTGATCACACATGCTGGTGTGCTTCTTCCATGTGGGCTTTGCTGTTTCTGCGCTGAATGGCAACTCTTTTATCTTCAAGTCTTTGAGAGTCCAGACATTCAATCATTTGGTGGCTGGGCACTATTGTTTTTTCTACTCTGTTTGCCTCTGTATCCATTTGTCTTCAGCAATATTGAGAGTCAATCGGTCCATTGATTTTGATTTTTGTTCTTTGATGCCTGATACCTGATTGTTTCAGCACCTCATGATTGCACAGGCAATTGAGCTTCTTTTATGATGGGTTTTGTTGCTCCTGAACTAGATGGCTGCTTGTTTATGCTCAAGCCTTTAAGACCCCCAATGCTATATCTTTTGATAGCTGGCTACCATCTGCTTTCTTCACCACTCTTGCTCATGCTCCCACATGTCCTCAGTGAGTGCCTTGGGGATGTGTGCACACAGTGATATGTGTGTTCCGCCTCCCCCCCCACCCCCCAAATCCACCCTCCTGCTGCTTGATGACTATTGCCTAGACCTTTCACCACCTTGTGGACACACTGGCTATTGTGCTTCTTCTGT
>PVJH01039396.1:5309-16515 GCA_004026705.1 Nesogale talazaci | reverse complement strand
TACCCCTCTGTAAAGGGATGTCACTTCCCTACTGATGGGCTTTGGATCCTCAATCTGTACTCCCCCTCATTTATAATGATATAATTTTTACTTCTTTGATGCTTGACACCAAATACCTTTAACACCTCGTGGTCAAGCACAGGCTTGTGTGCTTCTCCCATGTGGGCTTTGTTGCTTCTGAGCTGGATGGCCGCTTGTTTACTTTCAAGTCTTTAAGACCCCACACGCTTTATCTTTTGATCACCGGGCACTATCAGCTTTCTTCACCACCTTTGCTTATGCACGCTTTTGTCATTGGTGATCATATCAGGAAGGTGAGCATACAATGTTACGATTTTAAGTTCTCGAAACCTGATTACTGATCCCTTTGACACCTCGTGGTCCCACAAGCTGGTGTACTTCTTCCATATGGACTTTGTTGCTTCTGAGCTAGATGGCTGCTTGTTTACTTTCAAGCCTTTAAGACCCCAGACACTACATCTTTTGATTACCGGGCACCATTAGATTTCTTCACCACAAAACAAAACAAAAAGAAATGTTAAAGAGCTGAGCCCCAGTGGCGTAGTGGTTGTGCGTGGGACTGCAGCCCACTGGGATGGAGGTTCAATGCCAGCTCCACAGGGGCAAAGGCTGGGCCTCCTGCTCCCACCACCTGAGGGCAGTGATGCCCCCCCCCCCAAAAAAAAAAAAAAGAAAGAAAAAGAAAAGAAAAGAAAACAGATTTCTTCACCACCTGTGCTTATGCACACATTTGTCTTCAGTGCTCGTGTTGGAAAGGTGAGCATCATGGAATGCCAATTTAATAGAACAAATTGTTCTTGCACTGAGGAAATACGTGAGTGAAGGCCCGATGACCATGTGCTGTCCTAATACTAACCCTATAAGTATATGCACGTTGGTCTATTTCCCTTTCACACTCCTTCATCACTTACCCCCCAGTTGAATTTTTCTCCCACTGGGAAAAGCTCACACTGGGTTGGAAATAGGTGACCAGGCCTTTCTCCTGTGGTTCTTCCAGGTGGGTTGAAACCTCAGTGGAATAACTCAGCACTTCCTACTGACTCCTGCTCCCCCAGGGCCTCCTCTTGTCCACCCTGTGTGCTGCCCAACTCCTGGACACTCGGGTCCACAATCCCCAAGGACCTTCTCTGCTTTCTTAGCATGAAGCTACGGGGTTCTGTTGTTGCCCGTCCTTGCCTGTCCATCTTGAGACTTATCCGGGCAAAGCCCCGGCCTCCCCCTGTGGGGAGCCTTGATATTTAGACCTGAAGCCTGGCATTTGTGAAGCTGGGGGTGCTGTTCTGCTCCTGTGAGCCCGAGGACATCAGAAGCACACACCTTGAGCCCTGAAAGAATTCCAGGACATTTCTTAGGAACGAAGGCGGCCTGGCGACAGAGGGTGTTAAGTACCAAACAGTTCAAAGCCCAGGCTGTGCTCCTGTACACATCTACAGCCTCGACTGCCTTAAGGAGCAGCAAACAGCGCCCTCTAAAGTCACCAGTAGTCAGAATCATCTTGGTGCCCTGGGCTTGGTTTGGACCCTGGCTCTGCAGAATAAGGCCATTGCTCTTCGGTGGCCCCATCTACGTGGCTGCAGCATCAGACATTCTAACTGTGATCTCTAATCAGCATGTTGTTACTCTATGGGTGGTCCGACCTTCCGGTCTAGAATCCAGTGTGGTATCTGAGTCAGGAGAGGACTTGTGTGTGTCCTAAGCTCTGGCCGAGATCTGTGTTGTGTGTGTCAGGGTTTCTGGCTCGGGTCAGACCATCCATCACGCCTCACCTGAGAGAAGTCTGGCCTTTGAGGAAGAGGCAGGATTGATGTGAGCATCCCATATTCCCCACCTGGAGCTAGGGCTTCCCTAGCATGTTTCCAAGAATGGATGCAGACAGCTGTCCAAGATATACGCGCCATCGCTGTTACCAAGCCACCTGTTTATAGCTCTCTGGTCTCCACGAGAAACACACCAGCCAGCCCCAGTGCATGGCATCCCTGTGCTCTTCCAGTGGGGAATGGCCGTGTATTTATTCCAAGTCCCGCTTGAGGGGATCCGGGCACAAGGGATCTCACGGAGTTCTGAGCTCACAGAGTCCTGCCTCACATGCTACTTCCATAAGACTCTTGCCCCCCCCCCCCCAACCCCCAATCAACTGGTGAATTAATGGCTCCGAATGGTCGGTTTACACACTATTCAAGAGCAAGACACATTTACATATCCTGCGTGCATTCCTGATCCCAGGCAATAGAGAACTTCAGGGGAAAGGTAGCCGCTTGGCAGTTCAAACCCACAATAGCGGGGCTGCGGAGGGAGGTCCCGGGCTTCTGGGGAGATGGGGCCAAGATGTGTCTCCTGTCAGTGAGACACTCACTTGGAACTCTCCCTGGTTAACCATCCCAAGCGAACTTCCTTCCAAGTGGTGGGATGCTTCTGTTGCATCAACAGAACCTTCTACAGAAGCTCAGAACGCCTGGCAGAGGCGTGCCAAGTGTGGGGCACACGGGCGATGCCAGCTGTCTCCCTTCCTTCTCCTGCGTGCCTGGCACAGGGGCCTTTTCCAATGTGACTTTTGCCAGGAGCACCCACAGTCCACGGGGTGCCACCTGGAGGCCTCGGTGGGCCGTCCGTCTCCTACATGTGGCCGATCCCGACGTCCTGTGCCAGTGCCGTGGTGTGGGAGATTTTACCCGTGGATACAAGGCAGCTGGCGGGCTTTTGTGGGTGGGAGGGGGCAAGCGTATTTCCCAGAATGCAATGCAGAACGGCCAGGAAAGGCCCTGATCCTCGTTGTCTTCACCACCTGGGTAACGGCCCCACTGTGTGTGTGTGTGTACATGTGTGTGCGCCCTAGTCGTGGCGTGATGCTCACTTCTGATCTCTTCACACTGGGAAATGTCCATATGGAGACAGAAAGATTATCTACCCCCTCCCCATCTCTCTTTTTTTTTTTAATAGTTAAAAATAACTGCCCTTGAAGCAGGTTCAGGGGACAGATTTGTGTATATTGTCGCGTGTCCGGGCGTGGAAGGGGGTGTGGGTGGCAGGGCTGGTCTGGAAGCCATCGCTTGGCCTCGATGGGAGCCGTATTTTCCAAACTCACTCATTGGAAGAATTGGAATTTCCAGGAGGAGGAAATGAAGCCAAACAGTTACTGCTGGTGTTTACAATCAGCTCCTTGGTCTTTTTAAACCTCTTCCACAATTCTTTTTCTTTTTGATGTCTGCAGAGCATCTTGTGAGTTTCTACAGCCAACAAATACACATTTTGTTCTAACCCACCGCTGCTCTCCCTCCCCCCTCTCCGTGGCTTTATCCCATTCTACCCTGCGGTTGGGTCCCCTCCTTGAACTCCTTTCGCAGCCCTTCCAAACTTTGCCTCTCCATCGGAACCGGTTGAGTTCACAAGCCTTAAACTCGCTGGGTTATTGATGCCACCTCATGTTAAAATGGGGGTGATGGTTTCAGGGGGCAGTTTAACCAGACACAGGAAGGAGCCACTTCAGTCCTTTGTATCTGAACTCCCGATGGATGTAGCCGCAGGTTAAGGAAGAAGTGTTAGGTACTTTGGGGTAGCAAGAAAGATCATTATAAGTGTTCAACCCTCACAAGGTCAGTGAAATGAAAAGCGAGAGGAGAAGAAAGAAGAGTCAGGTTGTGTTGGGCTCCTCGTGGGAGACCTGAGGGACCGAGTGGCCAGGGCTGTCCCTTCTCTCCATTCCATGGCCTGCCGACCGACCCTTGGGTGGAAGAAGCATCATCGTTCAGGGGAGCAGAATGAAACGGACCAGAAACTGGAAGATGCCTTTGGTTCTGGTGTATTCTCTGCCTCGTGTGGGTAGCCCTTTCTAAATTCAGGAAACGCCATGGAAATGCTTTTGCTCAAAAGATGCACCCTAAGGCACGTGCAGCTGGCTTCAACAGAACGCCCGGTCTCTGCTTCTCTCTCAGAAGCCACGGCAGTCTTTCGAGGCCTCGTCCCAGGGGATGGCAGCCAGAAATATGGGACTTGCAGGGGCTATAGGTGGCCCCCCAGCTGTGGGTGGTCTTGAAGGTTTTCATCTGGATGTTTTGAAGGATGTTTCAGGGAAGCTCTGACGGCCCAGTGGGCTGGGCATTGAGCAGCTAACCCCAAGCCAGGAGCTCAAAACCACCAGCCTCTGCGGGAGAAAGATGGGAGTGTGATGGGACTGTCTTCTGCCTCAGAAACTGACAGCACGGCCAGTTCTCCACTGGCCTGTAGGATCGCCGTGGGTCGGCCTCGACTCCCAGGCCGTGAGTTAGGTTGGGGTGTGAGGAAGGGCTGGAAGGACGAGCTTACTCTGAGTCAGGTGCCCGCACCTGGCTCCCTCCTTCCTGGCTGAGGGGTCGTAACGTCTAGATCGGACATAGTTTTCCCTGACACGGGGTCAGGTGCTGGTGCTCATGAGGTCCCGGCCTTTGGGCCCAGCCCTCTGTTAACGTCGTCAGGATGCCCATGGAAAGGGGAGAGCAGGTGGCGCAGAGGCAGAGAGGCCTGCTTCCGTGCACCGTGAGGAAGGCTCGGGTGACATTGACAATGAGAGCGACTCACTTTGAGAGAGGCCCGGAGCAGAAGAAAGGGCTACATTTTGTGCGCCTCAGTTGTGGGGCTAGGTACTCAGGTTTGTCCGGATTGAGTGTATGCCACGTAGAGGAATCTCATTTGATGGGTTGTGACGTAGGGCTACTGGAGTTTGAAACGGAAGCTCCTCAAGGGGGAAGGGGACCCCTTCTTGATTCATCTCACTAGATTGAACCTGCCGATCTGAGGCCTCGATCAGTCCAGAAAGATGATTGACAAGTTTAGATAGCTGTAGATTCTTGATCTAGCTGTCTTTCGAGCCCAGGTGGCGTAGTGATTAAGCGCCTGCCTGTTCACCAGGAAGTCGGTGATTCCAGGAAGTCGGTGATTCCAAGTCTGCAGCCAGTCCACTGGAGCAAGAAGGTGTCAGTCAGCTCCTGCAGCAATGACAGCCTTGGGGGCAGTCCCACTCTTGTCTGCCGGGTGGCAAGAGCCAGAATGGACATGATGGGAACAGAGCCATCTCTTTCTTTGGTGTGTGTGTGTGTGTGTGTGTGTGTGTGTGTGAGGGGTGGGGGGGTGTAGCTGTAAAGTTCAGGTACTCATAAAAGAACCTACAAACAGAGTGCCCTATTTCCCTGTGACAGTTCAGCCTATAATAAAGAGCCTTTACAGCCCATGGGGAATGGCACAGAAAATGCTTCCGCAGGTGTTCAGGGTTCTCTTCTCACACCAGACTGAGCCCCAAATGAGCTGAAGAGTTAAAATGCAAGGGGACTGACAAAGGAGCCCCAGTGGCATTCTGGAGGAAGTGTTGGTTTGCCAACTGCAGCGTTTCCAGCCCACCAGCCACTCCTGGAAGAGGGGGTGGGGTGGGGTGGGGTGGTGGAGGCTTGGGCAGATGAGGCTGCTTGCTTCCTCAAGGACTTACCGTCTGGGAAACCCTTGGCAGGCTCTCTGAGTCATTTTAAAAGGCTTGTCTGTCTGTCTTAGGGCCCCCGGGGCCTCCTGGGTGACCTTGAAGAAGAAGAAGGAAGTTACTGACCACTTTGTTTGGTTGGTTAATTGCCAACCAATTAACAGGACAGATCGTCATTGTCTGAAGCAACTTAATTAGGTTTCAAAGCCTTTGCTCTAGGTGGAATGAAAGCAGCCTTCTCCTGTAGACATTGGTGAACTCTCCAACCAACGTTCGGCTAAAATCCGTACAGCTGAAGACTGAGATTCACAGAGAGGGAGAAGAGGTGAGCCGTAGCCTGCCAGTGCAGTTAGGAGGCTTAGGGACGACAGGGGCCGAACTTGCCATATTATCCACTCCGAACGGGACCCCAGAGAGTGTGGGATGGCCTTTGGGGGCCCTGCGGTGGACTCAAACCCCCAACCTTTGAGCTAGTCCACCAGAACATTAAGTCTGTGCCACAGCGTGCTGTGTTTGTTAGCCCGTCACATTTCTTGGGATCAGGAGGAGGAAAGTGGGTAGTTTTTCTCATGCCGGAATCCTGGAAACACGGGGCTATCTTTGTTTCACTTAGTGAGACATGAATCTGGCTGAATCGTCCACCTGCTTAAGGCCCATTCGCACTGAGGATGTCCCTCCTTGGTAGAGACCACAGCCCCCAGGGAAGACTTTGTTGATAGTGCAGAAGCTCTGGCATTGCCATTCTCCACGCATTTGGGCTGCTAACCCTGCAAGGTCTGTGGTTCAAACCCACCAGCCGTTCCGCAGGAGAAAAATGAGGCTGTGTCTGATGCTGTAAAGCTTTACAGTCTCGGAAATCCTATGTGGGCTCCCAGCAGGTTGTGCTGTACCCTGGGTGCCGTAGTGGACAAGGTGCTGGGCTGTTGGCTGAAATGTCAGCAGTTTGACCCCACCGGCCAACTCCATGTGGGAAAGACGAGGCTTTCTGTCACCCCTCATCAAAATTGACAGCCTTGGAACCCCACAGGGATCAGGTCTAGGCTGTCCTGTAGGGTCGCCAGAAAGCTAATTCATCATAGTGTGAACCAGAGGCTGTTTGGGGTGACAGAGGTTCGGGTATCCGGGTGGATGTGTGAATCCTCTGCCCTGTCCTGCATAGACCCTGCTCTGGAACAGGGCTGCTCACCTGGTTAGACAAGTCTGCCCCTCCCCGCTCAGGCCAAGCACTACAAATCTACTTCCTGTCCCCCAGGGCAACTCTTCAAATACCTGGGCACTGTGGAGTTCCCTGCTGCCTTCCCTGTCCCCGACCTTCAGCCGAGACCAAGGAGCCGCCTCGGCTTTGAGACTCTTCATCCCGTGGACCTCCTGTGACCTCCTGTTCTGCTCTGAGCTGGTTCTTGCGTATCCTCAGGCCTTGGAGAGCGATGCCTCCACTGCTGATAACGCCCTCCCCCTCCTCCCCCCCGCCCCCCCCCCCTGCCCTGCCCGGGCCTGTGTTCTCTGGTGGCATTTTTTCATTGTGACAACCAGAGCTGGCATTGGGACTGCTGTTGACTGATGTCTCCCGCTCACCCTGCAGCCAGTGCAAACGCCAGCTGTTGGCAGATGCAGGAGAGGAGGGTCTTCCAGGTGTGGATCGGAGCCCCTTCACGCTCCGTGCCGTGCTAGCTCTTTCTTCTTGTTTACCTGGCGAGCCCGTCCTTTCAGAGAAGCCCTGGTGCCAAGGTGGTTACTCAGTTGGCTTCAAGGTTGGCAGTTCTCAGCCACCAGCCAGCTCCTCAGGAGAAAGACAGGGCGTTCGACTCCCGTAGAGAGCTGCAGCCTCCCAAACCCACTGGGCAGTTCTGTTCTGTCTTACCGGGTCACTGGAAGGCGTCGTCATCTCGAGAGACAGTGAGGTGTTTTTGGCCTTCTGGGCCGGCCTTCTGCGAGCCTTGACCACCCTGCCTTGTCACTGGGCAGTTCTTCCCTCATCAGCCTCGTCCTCATCACATCTGACCGGCTTCTTCTTCAGTCCTTGATCCTCTGCCCATACCGAGGGAGACCCAGTCGGTTCATATTTCTCTTTCCTGGCAGGGCAGAGTAGAATTGCCCCTGCAGGGTTTCCAAAGCTGTCCATCAGCATGGAAGTGGCCATTCTTGGAAATTTCTCCCTTAGAAGGGCTGACGCGGCCATGAACTCTCGAACGACTGGGTGACTTCCATAGCTCACCGTGAGTTCTCGGTGTCTTTTTGTGCCATGAGCATGGCCACATGGCGGAGGGCGATGCCAGGGGTATGCTCTCTCATCCTTCCAGGCACCGTCTTTGAGGGTCATGGCTGGTCCATTCGTTGACATCCTTGGAGAGGAGAGGTGAGGTGAGGGTCCTCTTAAGGTCACCCAATGGTCTAGTTCGTTCTGAACCATGACACACACCCCCTACCCCCCAAATACCATCGGACTCATTGCAGCCCTGTAGGACAGGGTTGAGCTGCCCCTTTTGGGTTTCCAAGACTTCAAAACTTGACAAGAGTAGACAGCAGCTCGGAGGAGCAAGATGGGGCTCATATAGACATAGATGCTCAGAAAACCCCAAGGGACGATTCTAGAAGCCCCGGGCTCTTGGGGCACCGTGTCTTCGACTGGGCTCAATGACGGTGAGTCGGGCTGAGCCGTTTGCTTTTTTCCTGCCTCTCAGGGCAGTCCTCCCAAGGTCCTTTGGGGTGAACTGCCTCGCCTGGCACCTTAACAAGCAAGTGCATTGAGACCGTTGTCAGGCTGTGGCGAGAACAGGGTGAGGCAAGCAGGCGGGTGAATGCCATAACACTTCCAGGTGTGTGTGTGTCTTTGTGGGGCTCCAGGAGTGTGGGCCACTTGGGGAAAGGAGCCAGAGGTGGCGGGAACAAAGGACAGGGAGACCTGGCCTGTGGCAGGCGCCTTTGTGGAGTTGGAGCTCTTCTGCCCTGTTTACCCTCAGGTGAGCCGGTGCTCTGGGGCCACGTGTCCCTAGTAGGACACCCCCTTGGGTCTCATTGCCCTGTGACTGTCCAGGTTCTGCTCAGGAAACCTGGGAGGGCGGTCCTTCCCCTTGCTAATTTGAGATTGACGGGTCGGCTGGTTTTGCTTTGTGAATCATGGAACCTCTGAGACATGCACTATCCCATGCGGCAGCCCCACGCCTGTATTTTTATAATCCTCCATTGTGTGTTGAGCTTCTCTCTCTTACACACACACACACACACACACACACACACGGTGGCACACATAGCTGAGCGGTGGGCCGAGAACTGTAAGGTGGGTGATTCAAACCCACCCAGGGACTGAGAAAGTCCTGGGAATCCGTCCTCAGAAAGATAATCACCCCAAAACTCCTATGGGACCCTTATAGCCCGGTCACATGGGGTCCCTGTGAGTGAAAACAATTAGATGTTGCCTAGAGAGCAACAACAAAGAGGGCTTCGTTGTGTAGGACAAAGCCCATCTTTCAGTAGAGTCAATAGGCGCCGTGCTTACCAGGCAGGGGGAGAGGCAACTGGGAGTTTGGGGCAGGGTTTTGCTTTATTTTGAAATCACCTTTTCTCTCCACCCCACAATCGGGGGCTGTCATTGTTCAGGTATCATTCCTTCTCGTATACAGTGCCCTTGGCTTTGGCATCTCCATCCAATTGCATTGTTTCTCTTTAAATTTTTAGCATCTCTCTCTGGCTGATTCCTCCCCAGTTTCCTTTTTATTCTGGTGTCCCTGTTAGGCGTCTATTAGGTTAACCTGCTGGTAGCACAGCTACTTGACTTTGACTCTCAGTTCAGGGTCTACATGCTGTGCTTTCTTGTAAATGTCATTAGTGTCCAAGATGAGCAAATGCAAATTCCCTAACGGCTCCTTTCGGCAGAACCAGGCCCTGCCAGTGCGCCCCTGTCAATTCTCATCACTGCTCATAAAAGTGGGTGTGCTCCGAAGGCACAGACGGTAGGCGTCTACTGAAGGGGAAAAGAGTGGCCTACCTTGGATTAGTACTCGAGCCACCTCCTTAACTTGACACACGTTTGATGGCTCTGTTCCTTACAGCCACGAACTAACCAAACCCCATGAGAATCGTTTATGATTCTAATCAAGGGCATTTATTTTACTATAACACACACACACACACACACCACCACCACCACCACCACCACCACCCAGATCCTTCAACTTCATAAATGTCTCCCAATTATTTCCCATTGCCTTGTGTCAGATACTATGAGTTTATTGCCACGTGGTGCCCAGTAAAGGAATTGGTGCCAGAGAAAACTGGGCTTTTCCAGCCTCGTGGGATAATAATTGATGGAGAGTTTTTGTTCTCGTTACAGTGATTTTACCCCTCCCTCTCCTCTTTCTTTAGAATGGTGAAATAAAGGAATTGGCTTCGATTCTGTAAGTTGATTATTATGTGGTTAAGCAACTCAAATATTTATGAAGGGCTCGCTGTAGGGAAGGCATTGAATTGGAGAGCAGAGTGGATGTACACCTTGGAGACGGCCTGCCCGCTCCCCAAAATCTAGCTGTGGATAGAAAAATACAAATCATCATCGTCTGAAGTCTGCCCAGGAAGCCACCACACCACAGCCACAACCCCACCCTCACCCAGGCAGTAGGTAGAAACATTGTGGAAGGGGCGGTGATCATGGACTGTGGTGACTAAAGGAGGTGCTGGTTAGCTCCTTGGTCTGAAACAGGACCGGAAAGATAAGGCTTGAGAGAAAGACCAGCCTGACTGCATGTGTGTGAGAAAGGGGACTGGTGGTAATGTGGAGTGTTGGCATCTGAGGGATACAGAGTTTGGCACTTCAAACCTACCTGGCATTAATTCCCCAGTAGAGAGCAGTGGCAACCTTCTTCCATTAAACTGGGTGCCATCCAGTGGACTCTGACGCATGCTACCCCAGGCAACAGAGACCTGCCCGGTCAGGTTTTCTGGGCAGCCACCTTTACAGTGGGTTAAATATCAGGCTGCTGATCAGGGATCCGTGGTTCAAACAGTCCATCTGGTGCACAAAGATGAAGCAGTCTGTTCCCATAGTAGTTTACAGCCTCAGAAACCCAATTGGGACTGTTCCCCTCTGTCCTCCAAGAATCCCGAGTTCTAATGAAATCCACAGCAGAGGGTGATCATTGGAAGAGTACATGGTCTCGTCCTTTTCTTAAGAAGCCACTGGCTGGACTCGAATCTCCAAACCGGGTGTTTAGCAGCTGAGAGCTTCCACGCTGCCTCACCGAGCTCCCCACCAGACAAACCCCAGGAGGCTGCTCCGCTCTGGAACTTGTGGGGCCACTGTGAGTCGGGAAACGGTTGGTGTTGAGGGATGATGGGTGCTGACTTCCAGCGGGTGCTTTAAAAGCTCCTCGGTGCTTCCAGGAAGACGGGCCATCCCCTCTCCATGAGCCATGTCATTGTTGCATGCTATCCTGTAGGCATTGGGTCATTGACGCGTACAGAAGGCACTGGGTTACAGATTCGTGTGCATGCCTGCTGCCCTCAAGTGCACTGTGGCGGATGGTGAGCTCAGCCAGTTGTGTCCAGGGAGAAGCAATCTCAATAGATCACTAGGCGTCTCTGCTGAAGCATCTCAGGGTGGACCTGGACTCCCAGCCCTTCTGGTAGGGACTTGGAGTCCCATAATGGAGAATGAGCTTGGACCAGGAGAAGAGGAGCCAGGGCTGGGGTGAGAGGAGGTAGAGGCGAGTTCAATTCCCTAGAGCAGTGAGATGTGTCCGGGGGGGGTGG
>PVJH01039395.1:0-16440 GCA_004026705.1 Nesogale talazaci | reverse complement strand
GAGCATCACTGCCCTGGTGGTGGGAGTAAGAGGCCCAGCTGCTATTGAGGATTCTTACAGCTCTTATGACAATGTATACACCCATCAACTGCATCAAACATTTGTACATGTTACCATCATTATTTTCTAAACTTCCTATTTGAGCCCTTGGTATCAAGGGCTAAGTAACTTTTGTCCCTGCCTCCAACCCCTCATGAACCCCTTGTTGTTTTCATATCTTACACCCACCACTGTCTCCCTTCCCTTATGGTTTCTGTGGTGCATCCCCCCTGGGAGGTGGGTGTGGTTACATGTTCTGTCTGCCAGTGCTACCGATTCCCCCTTCCTCCCCTCCTCTCCCCACCACCCCCCACCCTCCTGGCAAAACTCCAAATCCTATTCTTGGATTTCATGTGCTGTGAGCTCTTACCTGCTCCTGTGCACATGCTGGGGTCTAGCCCCCAGTGAAAGGCAGGACTGGAGTCATGATAGTCAGGGGTGAGGCAGCCTCAAGGAACCAGAGGAGCCTTCTGTGACTCATCTGCGCACCCTGGTTGACTCATCCCTTCCTTGTGACCCTTCTGTGAGAGATGTCCCATTGGTGTCTGCCTTGTTTTGCCCAACATACAAAAGGGTACCCAAAAGAAACTAGAATTTGTTGTTTGTTTGTTTGTTTCAAAACTAGACATTTAAATCTTACAAAACAACCTTATTATCTTCAAAGTATTCTCCATTACACTTAATATATTTGTCCAAACTATGATTCCATTTTTGGAAACCTTTTTCATGCTCACCTGTTTGGATGGCTGACAACACCTCCCTCATTTTTTTTTTCTCCTTCATCAAATCCCTGTATTTTCATGTCCCACCGTATTCATGGAAACTAAAAGAAGTTACATGGAATGAGTAAGGTGTGTAGGGCCAGAGAGGCGGAGGCAGATTAGCAAAATAAGCTCCATTTTGGTAAACTGCTAAGTAACTTACCTGTTCCTCCCTTCTCAGAAAGTTGACTGCTAGTTGTTCTGCCCCATTCTCCCTCCCCTTATAGGAAAGTCTCTGCTGGTGATTAATTTTAGAATGCTCTCCCATATTCCCAGGGTCTGGACACTCAATTAGTTTTGACTATCCTTCAGTATATTGGTTGACCAATATTGTTCAATATTGTTCCCTCTGATGTTCTTATCTGAATGTATAGTTAATCTTGTTATGGTAGCCAGGATGTTATAGTCAATTTGAGGTATTGTTTCCTTTATGATACAGAATGTACCTTGTAATGCATGCTTGCTCCTCTTGACGTTATCAGAATGTGATCATCAAAGCTGTATCCTGTAATGCTTTCTAACCCTAAAAGAATAGTAACAAATATTTTGCTTTCTGCTTCTGTCCACACTTGCTTAAGTCTTAGACAAAGGATAAATGAGTTTTCCGCCATTAAAAGATGGATTGAAACATGGACTTGGGGCTGCAATCAAAGAATCACTTTTTGATTCTAGCTGTCAACTTATAACCAAATAAAGACTCTTCTAAATTTGAAGACATTGTAGTGGCTGTCATTTATGTGAATCCGCAACAAGGCATGCTGTTTCTTGCCAAAACCTGTCACATTGAGAAGGCTGCATGAGCAGGTGCATTGTAGTGGTGGCAAAACTAGTCCCCCATTTACCACACATCAGGCCTGCCTTGTCACATATGGTTAGGCAATCTTTTCAGAACCTCTAAATAGAAAGCTTGGTTAACAGTCTGACCTGGTAGAGCAAACTCCAAATGCACAAGTGGACATTTTCATTCGTTTAGGAAGTTGATGGACATCCAGGACAAGGTTTGTCATCAATCAGCATTTCCCCTTTTTGGAAATGAGAAAACCACTCATACACTTGAGTTTTCACATAGCACTGTCCTTGCAAGCTGTGTTCAACATCAAAAGTTTCTGCCCCATTTTTTCCTGAGCAGGAAACAAAAGTTCACAGCCTCAGAGTATTCTCTTAAATCGGCCATCACAAAACACGAGGGTTTGAGCAAAACTGCTCTTACAAAAGAATTCACTGTGACCAGAGAGAACCTTCCCAGGTGATGGCACTGGGTGCACTAATTCAGAGTGTGTTGCTTAATACTTGCCTAGAGGGAAAAGCACATACTATGAAAAAGGCCTGCCCCACCCAGCACTATTCTGGTTTGGGGAGGTGTACCCCCTCGTAATGTCTTCAAGCTCCATCCATATGGACCATGTACAAAGACAAGTGAAAAAGTGTTACAAAATCATAAAAGTCTTTATTCAACAAAATGCCTTCATGTAAACCTAAAGAAAATAAGTACATAAGACAAGAGTATTTTGGTTTTCTTTACATTGAGTTGCAATCTATCCTGAAGGATACAGCCTTTGATCTTCATCAGCAAGTGCCTCTGGTGTTCCTCTTACCTGTTCCATGGCCTCGTCTAACTCCAGCTTGAGTCCCAGTAGCTCCATGTCAATGTCCTGTTGAAACTGTTGGTGAATGACCTTCTGCAAAATCTCACTTGCATGTGATATTAATGACATCGTGGGATAAACTCCAGTTTCCCTTGATTCATACTTGGTACGCTCCACGTTCTGTCTGTGAATGAATGTTTGCAGCTATTTCATCTCATTGCAAATTGTTGCCCGTCAGCAAGTGAAGGTCTTAAAAATGATGAGTCACTCATGTCACTAAGGTTGACTCTTCCTTGCAGAGACGGCTCTTCTCCTCTCAGAGTTTGCGTGCCTTCCAATCTGAGGGGCTTGCCTTCTGACTCTGTATCAAAACAAGCTTCCTCTGTGGCCCATACTCATGTCAATGACTGATCCCTCAGAGATGGGCATCCTATTCCTTCTTCCGGAAGGTGGTTGCTCGATTGGCTCCCACTCATCACAGCAGAATGAAACACTGCCCAGTCTTTTGCCATCCTCCCCATTGGTTTGAGCTCATTGTTTCAGCCACAATATCAGTCCATTTCCTAGAGGGCCTTCTTTGAGGCTGCCCTTTTACTTTACCAGGGATGATGCCCTTTCCTAAGGAAAGATCTCCCCTGACAGCCTGTCCAGATAAACCCTTACCGTTCTTGCATTCTCTTAAGAAGAATTCGGCTGAACTTCTTCCCAAACAGCTTTGTTTCTTCTCTCGGCAGTTCAGTGCACTTTGACTACACTGGGATTCACGTGCGTAGATTCTTCTGTGGTCTTCCTTATTCCATGCCCGACTTTTGCAGGCATAGGACGCTATTGAAAACACAACCACTGGTCTGAGCCTCTGTGGCATAGTGGTTGTGTGGTTGATCAACCACAGGGTTGATGGTTCAAATCCAGTAGCAGCTTTCTAGGAGCAAGGCTGGGTTTCCTGCACCCACTAGGGGAGTGATGCCACACACACACACACACACACACACACACACACACACAAAAGAAAGCACTATCACTAATACTATGGCTTCAGTCAGGCACAGCTTAGTTAGTCTTCAAAGTGCCCTTTTTGGTGTCTTGTGCAGAAGAGTTGTCAGTGTTGGATCCAAGCAAGACAAAATCCAAATGTTCAAATGGTTGAAATATTCGAATAAATTTGAATAATAGTTACATTGTTGAAATAGGTTTATTATATGGTTATATTATAATAGTTATGATAGTTATTTTACTGAAATAGTTGAATACATTTGAATAATAGTCATAGTAACTGGATTTCCTCGTATAGCTAATAAGAGCCCTGGTGGTGTTGTGGGTTACACAGTAGGCTTCTAACATTAAGGTCAACAGTTCAAAGCCACCAGCCACTCTGGGGTAGAAAGATGAGGCTTTCTACTCCCATAGAGAGGTGCAGTTTCAGAAGGCCACAGGGACCAGTCTCCTCTGTCCTATCATAGGGCCACTAGAAGTCAGGATTGACTCGGCAGTGGGCTTTACTGGCTTGGGTACAGATAGGATCTTATCACGGAGCGCCCCATTCTTGGAGCCAGATGTCCTTGTGGACGACGAGTGTGTTGCCATTCCTCTGGAAGTTCCCAGCCTTGCCGCGGTCAGCCACAGGATGGTCTGATTCACAAGAGCCAGTGGGAGTCCACGTCAGCCTATGCATGTCTAAGATATTGACCCTAATACTTTCAATTTCATTTTTGATGACATCCAACTTCCCTAGATTCCTACTCCGGGTAATGCAGGTTCCGGTTACTAATACAGGCTTGCAGGTGCTTCTCCTTTTGAGTTGTACTCCTTCATTCACCGAAGGTCCCGACAGCACAACTCCACCCACAGCATGGTGGCCAGGCTCTCCTTTGAGAGGCCAGCCCTTCATCCGTGTGGTTCTGAGTGCTTTCATGATGGACAGGAACATAGAGAAGTCCTAGACGGTAGGCCATCTGTTTTGCATACCGAATTGCTGTTGTTGATGTTGTTGTCCGTTCCAAACCATCAGGACCCCATGCACAACAGAACCCCGCCCACTCCTGTGCCCTCCTCCCAATGGGCCCTGTGCCTGCGCCCATTGTGGCAGCCACTGTGCCAGTCCTCTGTGCTGAGGGCCTTCCGCTCTGTCACTGCCCTCTGCGTTACCAAACACGATGTCCTTCTCCAGGGACCGGCCTCTCCTGAAAACATGTCCATGGTACCAATTAGGAGCAATAGGCTTGCTGAGTTGGAAATAGTGCCCCTCCATCTCTGGTCTCTTCACCTGACAAAATAGTCTCAAAGTCAGAGAAGACCCCCGAGGTAAGGATCAAACCAAAGATGAGGCTGTCGGACCACTTGCTGAGACCTCTTCACGACTGAACGTTGTGTGCCTTATGCTCTCTCAGTCATTCAGAAGATCGTCTAGCTAGACGGACCGTGCATTGAGGAAAATATGTGCATGCTGAATTGATCTTAATTCCTGGGAACACAAAAAAGCCACTGTGACTTTTGATCCTGGAGGTCCAATGATAACTCAAAGTATCTATGACAAATGCTGCTTGGAACCTCTGATAAACACCAATAGGAAACCCAGGGCTGAGCCTCGGTGGTGTAAGTGGTTGAGTGCGGGACTGCGGCCCACAGCCTTGGTGGTTCAAATCCAGCGGCGGCTCTCAGGAGCAGCGTTGGGTAGCTCCCACGACCACGAGAGGGCAGTGGTACCAAAAAAAAAAAAGTTTAAAGGAAACCTATAGCCCAAGTCACTTGAATTTGGGGAAAGTTCTATGGCTTCTTCTGAAGATGATCATCTTCCTTTGGGGGAAAAAAACCCGCTTCTGAATTTTAGCTGAGATTTGGAAGAGAGAGACTGGTAGTCAGACAATGGGGCATCAGGTGACCTTGCGCTTTGAGCTTCCTGCGCTGAGAGAAAGGTTGCTGGACCTACCTGACCAGAGGGTTGGTGTGAGCAGCAGCAGTCTCTGGTCTTGGGGGGATAGAATGTCTGAGAACAAACTCAGGCAGGTCCAGAAGACACAAGTCAGTTACCTAGGAGGTGGTTCAGACCCTCCCCACACTGATCTCTGCTGCATGGCCTCTTTTCCCTGAGTCCATGCCTATGGTCTCCTGGAGATCAGGCCCTGGAAAAGGACATCGCACTTGGTCAAGGGGAAGTTCCATGGAAATGAGGAAGATGCTCAATGAGGTGGATTGGTCGAGTGATTGCAACAATGGGCTCAACAGAACAGTTTGGGGGCTGGGGCTGGGGCAGGCCCAAATAGGATTGCTGAGTCAGAACCAACTCAGAAGCACTTAAACACAACAACAACAACATCCTCCCAGGAATTTCCTTGTGAAGAATTGATTGAGGAAGACAAGCGCACATGGGCTTGGCAGATAGGTCTGCAGGATAGGCTAGTTCAGCCTGAAAGTACAGCTACAGACTTGACTCTGAACGATGGTGGTTGTGTTAGGCCGGGTTGACTAGAGAAACAAATCCAGTGACACTCATCTATCATGAAGTAACTGTACATCAAGAGAACAGCCCAGCCCAGTCCAACACAAGTCCCTAGGTCTCATACTAGTCCCCAAGTCCTTCATCAGACTCACAGCCACATGCAATGATACTGAATGCAGGAAGATCACAGGCCAGTGGGGGAGAGTGTTGCAGAATCAATGGCAGTGGGTGCATCTTCAGGGCTCCTGGTGGCTTTCCAGCAAAGCAGAAGGGGCGGGGGGAGGTTCCCAGAACCCTCCTTCTGAGGAGATTATGCCCGCAAGGAGACACCATCAGGCTGTAACCTGATTGGCAGGCTGGACTCTATCCTGACATTTCATGTTGACATGGAATTATGTAACTACCACCGTGGTGAATGATAATCCTTCGAGTGGGCTGGACTGTGAGCAGCATATCTGGCTGTCAACCACAATGGGCTCAGGCACAGAGCAATGGTGAGGATGACGCAGGACCCTCCAGTGTTTCCATGGCACCCACCAACAGCGTACGTAGAAATGGACTCGACCCATGGCAGTGGAGATGATTCCATTTGGAAACGGGTTGTCTTTGTTACATGAATGAGACACAATGGGTGTCGGCGTGTCTGAAACCTACGTCCTTTGAGATAGAAGAGTTTCAACAAGCGAAGGGAAGCAAGTAGAGGTGGGGGGAGACACAGGATGATTTCCCAGGAGCAGAAGCTCTAAAGATTAAAGACCTTCCTGCAGAGATGGCACAGAGAGGAAGCCTCTCCCGAGAGCTGGCTCTCTGAGCCGGTTCTCTCGTCTGCTAAGCTGTGAGAGGGGTTGCCCCGCTGGCATTGTGGTCCTGTGTCGGTCTGCCAGACGGGTCTCTTCAGACAATAGCAATCCTACAGGACAGGTACAGGACAGGGTAGAACTGTCCCTGTTGGTTTCTGAGACGGTAACCCTTGATGGAAATGGAAAGCCCTGTCTTTGTCCCAACCATAGGCAGAGAGGTTAGGGTTTAGAACATATATTTGTGGGTGAGTGGGGGCAACTCGATCCCTACCACTGTTCTACCAGCTGCCCATGTTCTGTCCGCTATTCCTCAGCAACACCATCATTCAACTGCATTGGTTCCTTGCCCTTTGTTTTCCATCAGGCAGCTTTCTTGTGCGGATGAGACTGTGGGAAACGCCACAGTCATAAGGCAGTTCACCTTCAGATGACAGGGCATTTATTCAGCAGGCCTGGGTCTGCATTTGAGCATGAAGAAAGGCCGAGAGAGACACAACGACCTGTGTCTTCTTGTTTGAGAGAAAGGGAGAGAACACCCAGGGAGGCTGATTATCGATCACCAAGCCATCCCCTCTCAGCTCAGAACCCTCCTTCCTTGTCTGCCTTGGGACTCTGGAATATTCCCGCCCCACCACCCCAGCAAAGGACTGTTGGTCTTTGTCAGAAGAGAGCGCTGGAAAGACAACAGGGAGGAGAGCAGAGTCTTCTGGGTCCCATGTGCCCACAGGAATCAATCAAAATCAATCAATTTTGTTGGGGGGTGCCCACCGCAGCTTCGTGAACGTCATCATCCCACGGTCAAGGCTCAGACTCATCAAAATGGCAACATGGTCTGAAACAAAGTCCCAGTTTAGGGCAGGGGAACTTCCAGCTTTTCTCCTTCCTACAATGTTCTCTCTTTCTCTTTCTCTCTCTAGCTCTACCTCTATCTCAATCCTCAGCCCTCATAGCGGTTCCTGTGTTTTCCCATGTCTCATTCTTCCTTGGGAACCAATCCTTCGTCATGCCTATCCCCTGCTATTGTCAACAGCTCCTGACATGACACTTCCTGTTCAAGTGACTTCTGCCTCCTGTTTTCTGCCTCCTGACTGGGCCCGGCATACACAGACTGAGAGGCTATTGTCTTCGTCTCCCGGAGCTGTCACTCCAAAGTGGGAAGCTTGTTGGAAGTAAATCCTGTTGGCTCACAGTGCTGGAGGCGGGAGGGAAGTCTGGAACCGGCAGCCCACCCTGTTGGTTCCTTCTAAAGTGCATTCCCCGCCCCTCTCCAGGGTCCACTGGCAAACAGACGCTCACAGAGCCCCTTGGCTGACAGTTCTGACTCCTACACTCCCTGCCTCTCGGTGGCTCCTTCTCATCCATCTGCGTGTCCTGTCGCATCATCTGAGGCAGAATTGACGCGATGCCTGTGCCTGGGGTGTTCTATGATGGAGGAGCCCGGGTGGTGTCGTGGTGATGTGTTGGGCAGCTCACCACAAAAATCAGTCGTTCTGAACCATCAGCTGCTCTGCAAGAGAACGACATCATCGTCTCAGAAACCCCCAGGGATAGTTCCAGCAGCCTGTCCTAGAGGGTGGCTATGAGTCAGAGCAGTGAGTTTGAATTTTTCAGATCAGACCAGGGCCCACCGGACACCAGGATGGACTCATGGTAATGGACAAAACTTTCAAGGACCCTGTTGTCCATCAAGGACGTGTCCACTACTCAGTGGATTAGAACTTAACGTGTCTTTTTGAAGGACACAGTTCAGTCCCTATGTTGTTCAGCTATCAGCAGAGGCCATTTGTTGTAGGGCAGGGACAACAATTCAAGGGGCGGAGCCAAGAGCCCAAGGACTCTGTGGTAATGACATCATCTGATGGCAACTTGGGAAGGGGTCGAGTATGGCTGGTCAATCAGGTCACAGCTTGATGACCTCCTTTGGAGGCACCTGGGAGATAAATAGCTCACTGGAGGCCAGATACCTCCTGACAAGACGCACAGAGCTAAGCTAGAGTCCCGGAGCTGGAGGGGCCACAGGGAGACCCACGCCAGTGCTGAGATGCTTCCGCTGCCATTGGATCCATAAGACGTTCTACCCCCCTGGCCCGTGATCTTCCTGCATCCAGTGTCATTGCACGACTGCGTGGATCTAAAGAGGAATTTATGGGCTGGTACCGACATATGCACGAACATCGGACTTAATGGACTTGATCTGGATCTGGACTATAATTGTCCTCTTATATAAAGTTCTTTCCACCATACATCTGTCTATGGATTTGTTTCTCTAGTCGACCCAGACTCTCACCAATGCCACGGGGAGCCATACTGACAATGGCTGAGAGACCATTCCAGGCATCAGAACCAGCCAGCTCAAAGACTGCTCCTGTCTCCCAGCACTGGGCCAGAATTGTGGAGAGGATAATGGGAGAGTGGCCACAGGCTCGCCCAAGTGCTCCTCTCTTCTGAAGCTTTCAGAACTGACTCTGACCAGACTCCTCCTCGGGCCCCTCCTTCAGGGAGTCCTGCAGGGCAGCAAATGGGCTCCCAGATCTGGGATCCTTCATCCCTGACACCTCCCCAGAACCAAGACCTGTCCTGCTGAGTCTGCCCCCTAGAGCCGACCCCAGTTGAGTCTGCAGGCCCAGCCCCAGCAGAGCAGGTCTCTGTCTCCCCTGGGCCACCCCACCATCCCACAGGGAGAAAGGCTCCCCAGGCCCCCTTTTACGCAGCGGTCAGAAGGGTCTTTCAAAGCCATGGGGCCCACAAATCACATCCTCTCTCACCCTCCAGCTGGCGATAAACCAGCTCTCTCACCAACCGAACCAGGGTCTCGAGAGGGCACGGTCCCAATGGAGACAGACAGATAAAAGAAGACAAAGTCGGGCGTAGGGGGCCTCCTGGCACATAGGGACAGCAAGGTCCAGAACTTTATTCAAGGCAGGCTCATATACAGTTGTTTGTGTTGTTTTTGTTGTTGTTGTTGTTGTTTATGTGGCATCACTGCCCTGGTGGGAGTAGGAGGCCCAACCTTGCTCCTGGATTGCTGCTGCTGGATTTGAAGCATCAGCCCTGTGTGCCTCAGTCCCGCACAGAACCACTGCAGCACCGGGGCTCAGCCCACGTACAGCTCTTGTCACCGATCCTGCATCCCGTGACCAGTTCTCACACACCAAGGATGTCTTTGAAATTGACCGCTCGTTTCTTGGAAGACAAACACAGCAGCCACATCATTTTGGCCAATTCGTCTCCAGTCCGGAGAGGAGCCAGACTGAGCACGTGCTGCGTTCCAGCAAGTTCCCGTGAACTGGGGAGAAGGGTTGATCTTAGTCGAAGGTCAACCCTTCGGTGTCTCCGCTCACCGGGTTGGAGCTGCTGGCTCTTTCCCAGGGGCCTTGCCTCGGCCATGGAATATGGTGGAGTGAGTTACACGCCGTCCCATAAATGCACCGTGTGACTCGGAAGCCCAGGAATTCCCTTCTCAGGGTGCATCTTAACACATTGCGAACGGATCCGGAGTTTATCCGGTCTTTAATGCGTTCACTTGCTGATGGGTTTTGGCTCTCCCCACCCCTTCACCTCGATTCGGTTGCTTGATTTTTAACCTCTTGATTTTAAAATATCTGGTCTTTCATGTGTTAAGACAGCCAGTTCTCACTTCCCTCCACAGCAGGGATGAACCTAAACTCTCGGCTCTGTTCAGGCCCAGCCTGTGACCCCTGACCCCTGACTGGGGCACCCTGACCTGGGGCTCTACCAGATTACCCTCCACTGCCACTTCACTGGCTCCAGGCCTGGCCGCTCCCTCCTCCCCCTCCCCTCTAAATCCTTCCAACCCCACCTCTGGCCTGTGGCCCCCACTGTTCCCCTCTGGTCAGTGGGGGGCCCTCCTCCTCACCCCAGTGACTTCCCACAGCACACCCCCATTTCTTCACCCAAACCTGCCTCCCTCATTTCCCTTCCGCTTTCCTGTGCCCACCCCAACCCCTAACACCCATCCCTGCTTATCCAGTGACTGCCTAGCCTCCCTCACAAGGGCTCTGTCACTGCACAAATGGGTTAAGTACTTGCCCTGTGTGGCCCTGCCTTCCTGCTCAGGGTTCTCCCCTCAAAGGACTTGTACCGGCCAGGGGGGCTCTCTCCTTCCAGAAATTTCTTGCAGCTTGAGACCCACCCCTCTGTGTCCTCTGTCTCCCTAACCCCCTCCCCACCATTCTCCCTAGCTCTTGACCTACATTCTTGGTGGCCCCCAGGCCCTTCTGGGAGCCCGGCTAATGTTATGCATTGGGCTACTAACTACAAGGTCAGTAGTTCAAAATCACCAGGCACTCTGTAGGAAAACGGATGAGGCCTTCTATTCCCAGAAAGTTATAGTCTCAGAAACCCACAGGGGCAGTTATATTCTATCCTACAGTGTCACTATGAGTCAGAATCAACTCGATGTGTTATTTTTTTTTAATCCACGCCCCTCAGTTCACAAATAGACCCCATCCCCATACCACCCCACCCCCGTCTCACTTGGGCCCTTCCCACAGAACCCCTGTCTCCCCGTGTGGTTCCCTGGAAGGTGCTGTGTGGATTTGTGGAGGGGGACCCCTTCCGCTGCAGTCTCCACAACTCCTCCTCATTCAGCAGGAAAAAGAAGACTATTCCCAAATGCCTCAGATGCTGAAGTGCCCCCACCCCCTCACCCATCGGCAAGCTGAGGGGGCCCTAAACATGACCCTCAAACCCAGCTCTATTGCTCCTGGCTGAGCGCTTCAGAGGGCATTTCAGAAAGACAGGAGCTGGTGCCCAGGGGACCTGACACCACCAAGTGGGTGCTGGGGCCTCCAGCCCCGGGGGACACCAGAGAAGAGTTCTGGGGAGCAGCAGGAGCACCACTCCAAACTCACAGATGAATCCGGAGGCCCACAGGGTGAAGTGACTGCAGGCTTTCCCAGAGGCCTCTGGGGTTGGCCAAGCTGGAGACCCGGCAGAGGCTGGCAGAAAGACCCCCCAAAGTTTGAGAGAGCTGTAAGGGTGCCCTTACATGAGGGTAGGGTCTTGACTCCAGCTCGCTTTGCACCTCCCCAAATAAGCCACACAACAGCTACTTGTGAAATCAGTTTTATAACAAGCTATAAAAAATCTAGATTCCTTCTTGAGTACAATCATATAAAAGCATATAAAAATAATATTAACATCATCAGACTGAGAACTACTTACAAACGTACAAAGGCCTTTGGGCACCGCCAGGGGCCGGTTTGCAGATGTGGGGTGACAGAAGTACCAGGACAAGGGTGGGCAAACCCTGATTCCAAAGCACCTGGTACCCTCAGGGCACAAACTGGCCTGCCTGGGTTGAGAGGGACAAGCAGGATCTTGGGGTCCCAGAGGCCTCGGAGGGGCCCCCAGTCCTGTGTCTCCTCCAAGGGGCTCCAGGGGGCAGGGAAGGGATGCTGGCTGTGGTGGGCACTCGCACTTCTCACTGCTGGAAGGCATGGGGATGTCCTCGTTCAAGGTAAGGGAACAGTGCAAATAACCAGGGAGCCCTGGTGACAGGAAACCCTCCGCTGCCACCCAAGAGGTCAACTGTCCAAACACACCAATAGCTCCTTGGGAGAAAAACACATGCTGGTGACTCCTGTGAAAACCAGAGCCGGGGAAACCCGGGGGGCAGTGCTACTCGGTCGGTCCTGCAGGGTCACTGGGAAGTAGAATCAGCTCATGGGCTGGACACCTCATTGCCACGGGGTCCCCCAGTAACACGGGGGGAAGACCCACCATCCGGGAGGTCCCAAGCATCTAGCGGAAGCAGGTAAGGGGGCAGAGAGAGAGTGGCCAGTAGGCTGAAGCCCCACTTGGGGCTTTGAAGGGGCCCTGACAAAGGACACAGGATAGATTCTTCTCCAAATCCTCCAGGAAAGACCTCCCCCGCCCTCGCCCCCACCACACACACCTTGATCTTAGACCCAGCAAGCTCTGTTTTAAGGCACTCCGTTTGTGGTCACTTGTCACAGCATCAATAGGACACTCACAGGGTCCAAGGAGGTCACGGGTCACGTTCTCCACCTTCCAACCCAACTTCCAGGAGGGGTGTTTTTAAGTTGGCAGGGTCCCTAACAGCCTCTGGGGCCCATCCCTGTGTGGGGACAGTGGATTCTGAGATTGCCAAGGGCCTGCTGGGCAGCCAAGACCATCTGAGACCACTCTTAGGGGTGGGGGGTCTGCCAACGGGGGCAACCTGAGCTCCAGGGGCAGTGTGGAAGGGGCTATGGTGTTCTGCCCACCCCCACCCCCACCCCCTGCTCGGTGGCCCCACAAGTCTCTGTCCTGCTCGGGGCATCTAGTGACCTTTCCAAGCCCCAAATGAGCTTTCCAAGCTCTCTCATCTGCCTTCCTCTTACGTAGGCATGTGTGGCCAGCTCACTGTGGCCCTGGGCTGCAGGGGCAGCAGGGTGATGCCACAGACCCAGGAGCCAGCCAGTAGGTGTCCTGGGTCCCTGGGCCCTAGCCACTCTCCCTCCTTTGACCTACAACTGCGTGGGTGAGCACACACACACACACACACACACACACACACACACTCATGCCGTAAACTATAAAATTACAAAGTGTTTTCTTCGTCGTGGCCTTGTTGGCGCCCTGAAATGAGGCTCCTGTCCCAGAGGACTGTCCAGTCCCAGCCACCCAGAGGCCTGCATCTCAGGCAGGGCTGGGCAGCAGCAGCAGGAGGCCTGTGAGTAGCCGTCGAGCGGTGCTGGTCCGTGGCCCACGGTGACCACGGAGGCTCCAAGCAGGTCAGGCCGCAGGAAATGTTAACCAAGCTTTATCAGTGAAAACAGGGCATGGGAGGGCTCGTGGGACTCGGTGTGGATGTCCAGGATGCTCCGGATGCTCCGGACGTCGCTGCTGGACAGAGTCCCCTTGATGGCCAGGATGGCGCTCAGGTGGTCCTTGCTGGCAGGGAGAGCGTCAGTCAGCCCAAGCTGGCCACTGATACCTGATCCCTCCTCCTCCCAGCTTCCCGGACTCTCGGCCACTGCCACAGGTCCCTGAAACCAACCCCCTGCCAACCACATTCTAAGCCACACTGACCCTTCCAGTCCTGGAGCATGTCAGCCCTGGCACTGGCTGCTCCCCTGGAAAAGCTCTTCCCTGAGCTCTGCAAGTGAGGCCTTTTGTCGCCTTTAAGTCCGCTAGAAGGCCTGCCGTCTCAGCTTCTGCCTACAGTCAGCACCTCCCGTGAGTCACAAGTTTAGCTACCACCCTCCTGACAGCTTACCATGGCCTTCTGGTCTTGCTGCTTGCTCTCAGAGGCCTGGAAGCTACGTGAGGGAGGACTCAGGGCAGGCTTGGGGTAACCGTGCTGCTCTCGGTGGCCGGGACAGAGCCTAGCACCGAGCAGGGACTCACAAAATGGCTGTTCGTGGGCAAGGCGAGTGGGGAGACAGACAGGTGGGTGGAGGGACGGCTGAGCAGAAGAATGAGTGAGCAGATAGGGAGCTGGGTGCCTGCATGGTTAGGAGGGAATGGCAATGAGTGGGTGGGTGGGTGGGTGGATGACTAGTGGGTCGGTAGGTGGAGGGCTGGGTGAGCCGATCGAGTGGATGAACAAATGGACGGTGCACTATGGCCAGCGGATACGGCCCGACCAGCCATAATCCTTTAGGTGATACATTTTAACTCTAGGGCTTAGAGACCTGTGGCTATAATCCCATTTTGAAGAGCATTCTCTGCTAACGAACAGGAAGAGCCTGAGGTGAAGGCCTGACCTGCGGGACACTGCCGTGCTGCAGACCCGAGAAACGTGAGCCTGCTAACTTTGAAAGTGAGTGTGCTCGAGGAAGGGGTGAGGACACAGAGCGAATGAGCATCTTGGAAGAATGGGGCCTTTGGGGCTTCTTCAATCCCCAACTCCTTGGGACTAGTCTGCTCTTACTTCTGAAAGAGATTATCACCACAAGTGGGTAGGCGATGGCTAGACAGATATATGCCAAGACAGGTGCTTATACAGGTGGGCGGGTGAAGGTGTGAGTGTGTAGGTAAGTGGGTGGATAGGTAGGTAGGTGAATAGATGAGCTGATTAAAGGGGTGAGCTAGAGGCTGGGCTAGGCTAAGGTGGACGAACTCAACTCAACTCAAACATCTGTCTAAACTCCCTCCCAGGCCACATGGCCCAGCCTAGTGAGAAGCACTGTCCCGGCTCCGCCCCCAGGCTCTCAGGTCATCAGAGCTGAGTCTCCACTCCCTCGGAGAGGTCACCCTGCTGAGCAGAACTAGCAGCAGGCCAGACAGCTCCACCCGGTGCCCACTCTCTCTGGTCTTGGACTCTCTCTCTCTTTTGGTCTCAGGACTGCCGGCTTCATGGCGCCAGCAATGCCGCTATCTAGCTGTGTCCCCAGGGCCATGCCCCTTAAGCTCTCCAGGTCTGGACTGTACCACGAGGACAAAAAGGCCTATCAAGGCTCAAACCAATGAGGCCTGACTGGCATCTGAGCTCCCCATGGGCTGCCCTCAAACAGCAGAGTCTTGAGGGACCCTGCTGACTGCCCGGATGCTACGGCGACCCTCAGTCTCACCTGAAGTCGGGGTACCAGGCAGCATAGGTGGCCACTTCAATCTTGATAGCGCTGGGGTCTTGCAGACGAATCATCTCAGCCAGCTTGGGGAGGGCGGGGTCCAGCCAGGTGGCGTGGGAGCCCTGCAGACACAGGGCTGGCATGGTGGGAGGCTGCCCGCCCCACGGAGACCCAGGGCCCGGGGGCGGGGCGGTGCTTACGTTCTGCGTGCAGAAGCTCTGGATGAGCTCGGCGCTCTGGTGGATGTGTGCGGCCAGGTGGTGCTGCTGCTCGGCCGTCCTGAGGACCAGGCGCCGCTTGCTCAGGCGGGCGATGTACTCCTTCACCAAGTGCAGGTGCACCATCTCCATGAGCTCCTGGTGGGCAACGACCAGGGGGGTGAGCTGTGGCCCATGGGGACCTCACCACCCCCAGCCACGCCTCCTGGCCCTCCCACCCAGAGAGGGGAGGCCAGAGAGAGGCAGGGGCCAGCCCCAAGAAGCACGGGTGAAGAAGAAAAACAAAGGAACAGCACATGCGTGTGTGAATGCATGTGATCAGTGTCAGGGCTGGCCCCACCATCCTGCTAGTAGTCTACCAGCCACATGTGTAAGTATGTAGGTGTGTGAGGGAGAGGTCACATGAGCATCAGGCTGCCCTGTGTGCTCAGAGTCCATGTAGGTATGTGCTTGCTTGTGTGTGCATGCACATGTGTGATCTCCTGGGGGTTGGGCTGCCTTACCTACACAGACACCAGCCATGTGCCCAGGTGTGCCTATGTGGGTGACCACATGGGTGTCAAGCTTCCCTGGCCTGCCCAGCTACAAGTCCATGTGAGCATCCACGTGGGCACTTTTGGGTGAGTGTCTAGTGTCTAAGTGCCCAACCTCCAGCCTCGCACCCATACATGCATGTGACCTGCCACTCAGTGCCTATGTGTGCACATGTATATGGTTCATGTGTACATGTGCATGATTGTGTGTGCATCAGGCTACCTCATACCCAGCACCTCTGTGTGTGCTCGTGCGTGTGTGTGCGTGATCACATGGGTGTCAGACTCCACCCAGTACCCGTGTGTAGGTGTGTGCACAGGTGCGTGTGGTCAAATCGGTGTCTGGCTGCCCCAGGCCACCAGCCCAGCACCCGCTCACCTCCTGGAAGCAGTCCTGCAACTCTGAGAACTCTGGCAACATCTCGGCCACGGTGGTGAGGATTCTGTCCATGATCTCGATGGGGGCGGCCCAGCGCGTCTGCGAAAACTTCTTGAATAGCGGCTATAACGGGAGAGGCAGGATG